>NKZA01000050.1:0-106251 GCA_002374405.1 Metschnikowia cubensis | reverse complement strand
GGGGGGGGCACTAGAGACGATGGTCTATGGAGACTACGGTCGGTGGAGATGGAGCTGGTCTGTGGAGAGTAGATGTTGACCGCACCGCGAAAATCCGCCATTCATCTGCCATTCATCCACCGTATGGTCTCAAGACAATACGCCAGAAGCTTGGGAAACTCATGTGGTTGTATGCAGGTATGGATATATCCATTACATAATTGATTTAGAGAGTATTCACTCTATTAGTTTCTTTTTTCAATATTTGGCGTGGTACATTATGGTGTATTATATTCAAGACGTCTGGACTCAGTGCAGACCAAGACGCGTGCCGCGAACCATTCACTCACTCACCACTCAGTACAGTCACACACCATTAGTACTGCCACTAGTTACTACCCACCAAACCCAATACACTGGCACATCCTATAAAGTCTAGATCGTACATTCGGTACTCTCGATACATTCTAGTTGGTACTGACTTCCACTGGATACTGACTGAAACGGATACTGACAAACGGATACTGAACTTCTGACTGAACTCTGACTTCATACACATTGACTACTGATACAGACTCTCCAAGACTACAACTATACCAACTGATTGCAATATAAGATGCCACCAAAAGGATGGAGAAAAAATGGGGAAAACGCACAGGCCCAGAGGGACGCCGAGCTCGTGTCCATTGATGATATACTCTTCCCCCGGTCCACGATCCAGAAACTAGCGAAGAACATCTTGACATCCGAATCGGGCGACAACATGTCGCTCACCAAAGACTCGCTTATTGCCGTGCAAAGAGCAGCCACAGTGTTTGTCTCCCACTTGGCTTTCCACGCCAGACAGATTGCACGTGAGGCCGAGCGCAAGAACCTCAATTCTCAGGACGTGTTGCTGGCCTTGGACCGGGCCAATTTGGCTGGGTTTTCGTCGGAAGTCAAGCGTTCGTTGAGTACATACGAGGCTCATGTGGAGGACAAGAAGAAGCAAAAGGCAGAGGCCAAAGAGGCTCCAGATGCAGAGCCTTCGGCCAAGAAGTTGAAGACCAACGGGTCCAATGCGGTGGAGAACGCCAACTCAGGCGAAGAAGAGCCTGAAGATGAAATCGATGATGCCGAGGACGATGCAAACGAAACTGATGTTGGCGCAGACGAGGCCTTGCCTGAAGAAGAGAACACTGAGCAAAAACCTAGCAACCCAATTGCGCTTTTGAATGAAGAGGAAGACGAATTGGAGGGATCTACTGCCGAGCCACGTGACGAGAATGCCTCTGACGAGGAGGAAGACGTTAAGCAATTGGCATGAGACGGCTGTACTTCATGACTCGAGTAAATATAAAACTGGCTAAGTTGAGCAGTGGTATGCGTGTAGTATTATGGGTTATGAGACAGATGTCACTTCAAGCATGCACTCCAGAACGGGTAGCCACACTCAAACCCCACAAAAAAATAGACCAAGAACAACACAAACGCAGCCCCGAAAATCACCATCTTCATATTGCCCAACCATAGCTTACGTTTGATGGAAGCCGCATTGCGCAGGAACACCAGCGAGGATGTCTGGAGTCGCTCCGTCTGCTCCACCAAAGAGTTGATTTTATCTCCGCGGCCAAGGATCTTGTTGATGTTATCAAGCATCAAAAGCTTCACTTCGCTGACCTCTTCGTGGGCCGAAATGAGCTGGTTGGGCGTGATAACGTCCCGGTAAGGCAGGTGGTCACGAGCACCGTCCGAGCCCCGAGACCCTTCGGTGGCTCCGTAGCTATAAGCACGAGAATCGGAGTCGTAGCTCATTTCCTCGAACTTGATGATCTGGTTCATGTACAACTTGAACTCGCCCAATTTGGCCTTTGCGGCGTGGTCATTGGCGGAGGCAGCCAGTTCCAGATCATGCGCAAGGTCGTGGCGGAACTCGAAGTACTTATCCATGATTTTCTTCATCACAGACAATATTAGCGTTTTGTTGACCTTATGGTTTGCTAGCACGATGACTGTTACCAAGTCGTTTCCACCGTCTAAGTTGTGGAGATTCTTTTTCATGAAATACAACATCAAGTTGGACTTGGTCACCGACCGGTCCGTGACCACAGAAAGCAGACCAATCAACGTCTTACTGGAATTAATGAGCCCCAACTCCAGTGAGATGAGTTCCAGGCAGTTGAGATTAGCTATGGACTGCACCAACTTGACATTTTCCGTGGTATAGAGCGTGGTGGAATTTAGTGTTAGTGTGGTATATATGACTGGCGTTAGTATAGTATATAGGACGGAAATATGGCTACGTACGTTGCTTGTATAGATCATTGGCCGACATTGCAAGGAAGATGTGGAGTAGGTGTTGCGCACATAGTACTCTTGCTGGTCACGAGTGCACGGCTGTGCGCACTCTCCAACTACAGTCCCAGATAGACACCATTGAAGCAGCGCTACTTCTTTGGTGTTAGTTGTTTTGGGTTCGTGGATCATAGTGTTAGTCTATGAACTGTGGCTATATCAGGTTTGGAATATCGTTTGTTCATGACACCAGACTCGCGCATACCAGTTGTGTGACCAGCAGACAAAAGTCTCCAATACTACAAATTATGCATGCAATTTAAGTGTACGACAATGAACATTTTCATTGACGTTTTAAGGCTTTTTGTAGTCGTATAAGCCAGTGATATCCTCCTTTTGAGTTTCTTAGTGTCTTGGAGATCCGTCATGAGAGGACCGTAGATTATACTAATCAGTACTGTACACACATCAAAATACTCTGCCAAGAGAGTAGGATTCATAACTATGGGAGTTCAGCGAGTCATGTATCTATGAAAGTATTCATTGCCACAATTTTTGGTTTTCATACACTGTTAGATGGTGTACATCCTACATGGATCGCATACAATGCTATATAATACCATACAAAAGCTGGTACATCAAAAGGACTTTTCGGGAGATTTGAGCTCAACTTCACAGGTGAGTTGAATATTTTGTCTGAAGTCTTGCAGGAAGAATGGATCTAGGCATGCAGTGGTAAGATCAAATTGGATCTTGCGAGAACACCATATTCTCAGATACACAGAGAACAACGCATCTACATGTCACTCACATTTTTTATAACTTTCTTATATATACCATATACCACTACTACGCAATATTATCCTTGAGGATAAAAGTAGTAACATGAGGGCTTGTTAGTGATCAGTATAGTAATCACTGCGTAAGTGTGAGATCCACCATACGTAGGACATCTATAGAGACATTGTGAAGCCCACGATGCATGGTCTTAACATCGGCCATGGTAAACACCTTAATACGGAGTTCGACCTCTTGACACATCGGGCATCCGTGGCCGTTTTTGAAAATTCTGGAACAAGTCTTACCCTTGTGCTAGTGGAGAGTCTTCGGGAACACGTTTCTCTCAAAGTTATATAAGCCACTAAGGTTCCTCGCTTTGAGGAACCATCAACGAATAAAAGTTTAGCCACGATACGTTATAAAAACAAAAAAGTAAGTAAATTTCCTCAATAGAACTATTAACCAGTTTCAGTCGTGTTCGGTCAGTCAATTCCTTACAATATATTTTTTACCATTGGAGGCTTGTAGGGCTGAGAGTAAAGAACAGCCATTTTCGGGGATTTCTAGGAATCTCTGCTACAGTGTTTGAGTACAAAAATGTACACTTTCCAAGGCTACTAAAGATTTTCTATCCTTTAGAGTTACTCCAAAAAAATTTGGAAATGGAAACAAATAGCTAGTCAATCCTAGGAAAGTTATCCAAGTGGTGCATCAAAAAATGTACAGAAGAGACGCTTAAATTACATTATTCTCCAAAATCTTGGACTGGCAAATGTATAACTTATAACAACTGATTCAAGCCATTTTAACTTACACTGCGCAGCAGAACGATGTATGAGAAACTTAGCCACTCTAAATTTTACAGGACTATCAGACTTTGGAACCTTTGCTCTACTTTAAAGACTTTAAGAAATACTAAAAAATTATTTTGGGGGCCTACTTTATTTTCTTTTTAGCTTGTGTTTGTCGTTGGGCTCTAATTGGGGCCCTGCATTACGTTTTTAAATAAATCTGTTCAACCTTTAAAATATGCATATGTGGTTTTTCATAATTAAAGGTATCTAAGGCATTATACTGTTATAAATGACTTATGTTTGGGGTGCTGTGTGTTATAAATCAAATATATTGATGGAGAAAGCAAAAAAAGCTAGAGCCACATCCACCATATAGCTTTAATAATTGTTGGATTGGATCCCCTTAGTGACATATCATATCTCTGTAGCAGCTAAACTCATCCCTACTTTTTATATTGTAATCAGTATAAAATCTAGCATCTCTGAACACGTTGTGACTCAGGTACATTATTCAAATGGATTGGCATACTAATCGCACCTTTATCACAAGCCTTGCTTGCTCTTCATTTGCATAGGCAGTATACGGGAATACCAAGTAGTTCATTCAAAAAGTTCATGTCATAGTAAAAGGAAAGGTATATACAACAGGTGTGTACCATAAATAGTCTGTGGACCTCTACCTTAAGCTCCCAGCACCAGTCGCATACGAGTAGACTATACTACTGTTGTACGCCCATTGGTGCCTTACTGCAAAGAAATATACCCGTTCAATACTACCAAGTTACTAAATACTGGATCCAAGATTGCTCTTTTATGGACCATTATGACTTGTAACCTTGGGCGCCGTATGCCAGTGAGTAAGTACTACATACACTCTCAGTACTATGATCCACAATACCTAAAAACAATACCTAAAAACAATACCTAAAAATATTTACACCAAGACATTCGGTATTATAGTTACAATGATGTACGTCAAAAAAAAAAATACTTCTACCCTAAAGAATATTAATCATGTAAGACAATATGTACTGCCCATTACTCTAGTACATAGTATATAGGACGCACAGTGGGCCATCGCGGTGCGCATCAAGTCATCTCGAAAAAGTCTACGCTCCACTCTTTTCTACACCATGGGTAAGTACAGGCCTCGATTCAATGAGAAGGCCCGGTCCGGTATGCTTGCCAAGCAGGCAGCATTGAAGAGAGCCCGTAATAAGCAATTCAATCGGAGCCAGAATGTCGAGGACCCCAAGCCTGTTGAAGACACACCAGTGGAGGACCCCAACTCCGAGATCTTGAAGCCCATGACTCAGGCCGAGAAGGACGAGCGCAAGCGCAAACTCATGGAGTCGGTGTACTCGGAAAATGAAAAAGAGGGCAAGTTGTCTCGGGCCAAGAGGAAGCGGTTGGATAAGTATATTGAGCATCAGATCAAGCGCGAGGAGAAGAAGGTGCTCTTGGAGAAATTGGCCCAGACAAAAGTTGATACCAGTATCATGGCGTCTTCAAAACTACTAGGTTCTGGAAAGCAGACCCGGCGTGAAGAGATGATCGAGGCCCTTCTGCTTGAACAACAAGGCCGAGCAGACGATCGAACGCGTGATATTCTATACGAGGAGCGAGATTTCAAGGAATGGGACGGACTGGAGAGCGATCCAGAATCGGGAGAAGATCCCGAAAACCATGAATTTCCTCTGACAGAGTCCAAGTCCAGTTTCATCGACTACAGGCCCCAGGAATCCGGAGGATCTGGCTTTGGCTTTGGCTTCTCCAACATCCCCAAGATCGAAAAGTCGGCGCCCAAGAAAAAGTACACGTGGAGGCTAAAGTTGGAGCAGGAGCAGAAAAAACGTGCTAAGGAAGAGGACGACAATGACTTTCTTCTGAGCGAAGGTGAGGCCTCTCCTGCCACCGATGCAGAGATGAGTCCTTCAGAAGGTGAAGAAGAGGACGAAGATCAAAAGCAAGAGGGGTCCGACGATGAAGAGGACCAAGATCAAGAGGAGTCCGACGATGAAGAGGAAGGGGATGAAGACGAACTTCTGGATATGAGTACAGAGTCCAAGACAAATGCAGAAGACAATAAAGTGAACAGTGACAGTGAGGGAAGTGAAGAGGATAGTGAAGAAGAGAGTGAGAGTGAAGAAGAGGAAGACGTTCCAAGACTTATTCAGAATACACCCAAGCACTCCGATACAGCCAAGTCGTTTAAGGAATGGGCCGAAGAACAGGTGCGCAAGCTAGAAGGTCATCAGGACATGACCCTTCCTGAATTAAGCGAAGATATCCAGGCCAAGTACGCCCAGGGAACACACCAAAACATCGAGCTTTCTGATGACGAAAGTACAGTCCCCATCAATGAAAAACTCCAGAGAACTGCATCTTATGTGACGGTGACAAGACCCATCGAAGTGCAAAACCTGCGGATGCAACTTCCCGTCTTCAGTGAAGAGCATCGCATCATGGAAGCTATCCACCATCATGATACCATAGTGTTGTGTGGAGAAACTGGATCAGGAAAAACCACCCAAGTGCCGCAGTTCTTATACGAGTCTGGCTATGGAGATGTTCATTCTGCCACTACTCCAGGCATGATCGGAGTCACACAGCCAAGAAGAGTTGCTGCAGTGTCTATGGCCAATCGTGTAGCCTCGGAATTGGGGGATATTCATGGTAAGAGAGTCGGTTACCAGATCCGGTTCGATACCACGATCAAAAACGAGGGCCAGGAGAACGGCACGGCCATGAAATTCATGACCGATGGTGTGTTGCTCCGTGAAATGATGAAGGACTTCATGCTCAGTAAGTACTCGGTCCTTATTATCGACGAGGCCCATGAGAGAAACATCAATACAGATATCTTGATTGGTATGCTCAGCCGTGTGGTCAAACTCAGGAGACTGAAGAATAAGCCTTTGAAGTTGATCATCATGTCAGCCACTTTAAGAGTTTCTGATTTCTCCGAGAACAAACAACTTTTCCCTGTCCCTCCCCCAGTGGTTCAAGTGGAAGCTAGACAATATCCAGTCTCTGTTCATTTCAATAAGAAAACAAGGCCTGACTACATTGACGAGGCCTTCAAGAAGACTTGCAAGATCCACAAGAGACTTCCTCCGGGAGGCATCTTAGTGTTTCTTACAGGCCAGAACGAAATCAATACAGTTGTCAAGAAATTGCGCAAGGAATTCCCTTTCAAATCCAACAAGAAACAGCTCTATGAAACTAATGAGAACACGGAGTACCGTGCCAGTCATAATGTCACCATGGAGGCCGAGGATGTGGATTTGGAGATAGCTCTACGTGAGAAACAAGCGGAGGAGTTGGAAAGCGAGTCTGATAATGATAGTGAAGATGAAGAAGGCTTTGAAGAGACACTTGAGGGGCACCAGTCTGAAACAGACCCTCTCTATGTTTTACCTTTATACTCACTTCTTCCCACCAAGCAACAGATGAAGGTGTTTGAAGACCCTCCTGCAGGAAGCAGACTCTGTATCGTGGCCACCAACGTTGCTGAGACCTCGTTAACTATTCCAGGAATTCGCTACGTGGTGGACTGTGGCCGTTCCAAAGAAAGAAAGTACGATGAAGAAACCGGTGTGCAGTCCTTTGAAGTGGACTGGGTGTCCAAGGCTTCTGCTGGGCAAAGAGCAGGAAGAGCAGGAAGAACCGGGCCTGGCCATTGCTACAGACTCTACTCGTCTGCCATATACGAGGAATACTTCGAGCAGTTTTCCAGACCCGAAATCTTACGTATGCCTGTGGAGAGTACAGTACTCACCATGAAGACCATGGGAATCGACCATATCGTCAACTTCCCCTTCCCAACTCCCCCCGACAGACGGTCTCTTCATCTTGCAGAAAAACTATTGGCTACTTTGGGTGCATTGGACAGAAGCACCAAGCAGATCACCGACTTGGGCCGCACCATGTCGCATTTCCCGTTGAGTCCACGTTTTGCCAAGATCTTAATTGTGGGCAACCAGTTGAACTGTCTCCCCTACGTGATAGCCATAGTATCTGCCATGTCGGTGGGCGATCCATTTCTAGACGAGCAAGAGTTGGGCTTGGTGGATGCTCCGCAGCCCAAGAAGGTGCGCAAGCCTCGCGACAGTGACGACGAGTCCGGACCCCAGTCTGACGAAGACGAAGAGGTTACTGAGTCTCCTGCAGATGTTGAAATGAAGAGAAAGCTCCGGGCCAAGTTCTACAAATCTCGGGCGGTGTTCTCTCGGCTTGACTCCAATTCCGATGCATTTAAGCTTCTCTCGGTCGTGTGTGCATTGGACCATGTTCCTAACGACAAAAAACCCAAGTTCATCCAAGATAACTTCTTGCGGCTCAAACTCATGGAGGAGATCCAGAAACTCCGCATCCAAATCGCTAATATTGTCAGTTCCAACGTGACGGATGGAGCAGTCATCGAAGAGTTACGCAGCAAGCAGAAACTTGGGGTTCCTAGCAAACAACAGCTTTCAGCCATGAAGCAGATTGTTGCCTCGGGATTTGTGGACCAGGTGGCTATTCGCAGTGACGTGATCGACTCGGATATCAAAATCACCAGCCGCACAAATGTCATTAGTATAGCATACTCCACCATCAGCCCGGTTACCAGCTATGGCGACGATATGGACCCGCATGTGTACATCCACCCCACGTCCATTCTCACCAACGCAGGCGCTACTCCTCCACAGTACCTCGTGTACCAGACATTGACCAAAGGCTCCAACCATAAGGAAGGCAGTCTAGGCAAGCTTCGCATGAAGCCCATAGTGGACGTGACGGGGAAACAGTTGGCCAACATTGCCAAGAGCTCGCATCTCATCACTTACTCCAAGCCGTTGGGACACCCATATGGGCCCAAGAACATCACCTCCACCAAGAGAGAATGTTATGTGATTCCGCGGTACGGAGCTGCTCTTGGAGACGGTGGTTTGGGCTGGGATTTGCCTGTAGTGAAAGTCATCCAGGTGAAGAAGAACGGGGTTTGGGTCAACGAAGACCAAGCCCCAGCATAACCAATCTATAAACATCTTTAAATTATATATTGGTACGATTGGTGCATATGTATAATACTGGTCCATAAGGATCTCATCTAGTTATTTTTGTTTACTGTACTTAACAAGTGACTCTAGTTCGAGCATTCACACCCTTGAGTGGTACTTTACTCTTTGCCTTTGATGATACTCTCACAAATACCTTTCACTGGTATTTGGTGAATGTAGTGTAAAATGGTGAGTAACGGAACTACCAGTTGCGTAGAGCAGCACTTACCCAATTTAGCGCGAGTGGCCTGATCATATCTTGTTCAATAGTTTTCTGTATTTCTCCATATGGTAGACAAATCTTCCATTACGGAAAACTATATGGACCAGTTGTTTCATGTAAACATGCTGTTCGTACTCGTAGATGTTCAGGCATACACCATACCAAATGTATGGTTAACAAATGAATGCTTTCCAGACTACTTGGATATGAATGTGAAGGGTTTAATATATTCCGTAAAATAAAGCGATACAAACCTTACCTGAACACTTTGAGGACTGTCCCGGTATCGATACCTTCTAGCTTTTCATTATGTGTTGAAGAGTGCATGGGCACTTGGTTGTTTATTCCTGAAGTTTGGAATGGAATCGACCAAAACTTACTTAACAAAATTTGTGTTGAATTCTATTTTTTTAAAGTAATTGAACCTTGTTCAGAGTAGAGGAGAAAATGTTGGAAGATTTGGCAAGATCTAGGCCGTGTTCTGGAAAAGTCCGGAGGAGTTTTTGGCCTACAGCAAGATCTTGTCCTTCAATCTACTCTCCCCTTAACCACCCACTAAGTTTCTTTCTGAATAAATCTTCTACTCTTCTCAATTATGTTGTATCTCTAGCTCCATAACTTTCACTGATGGTGCTTTCTCTAAAAGATTATATAATCCTAAGGTATGGTGTGCATCGCTAGAGATATACTCAGTAAATTCATAAGGGTAGTGGAAGAGTGATTTGACCATAGTATTTGATCACATGAGGAAAAACAAATATCTATTTACTATTGAGGGTTTAAAGAAGTGCTTTATGATTATGAATGTGCCTAAGTACTTCATCCTATGATACTCTAATGGTGATGGCTCTACGATGTCCAGTTCTACCAGTAATAAAAAGAAGTTTCTCTCTAATCTTTAAATTGTTGTTACTTCCCTAATTATTAGTCGACTTGGAAGTTATGTAAATTAAAACTCTTCCTGAAAGACCATCTTCACTACTTCTTCTCCCATCTTTTTGCCATACTAAGTGTATCTGATACCATAATGCACCTTCAAGTCGTAATCATCAGTGGGAAAACTCAATACCCTCTTTCCGTTTTATCTACTAAGTCAAGACAACCAATTGGTACTGACTCAAAATTCACCCGAACATATGGAGGTCTGCAAAACGATGTCTAACGGTTAGGAGCCAATGCATCGCTCATCTAGGAAGCACCATTATTTCATCAGCCCGTGTGCAGTGCGCGCACTGGAACATCAACACACACCACCATAGAATCCAGATCCATACTTTCAGCCACCCCTCACATTCCACCTCCGCCATGGATCTCCGATATCTGCGTCGAGATCGAACACGAGACCTGGGCGAGCGCCGGGGTGACTCCTATGTACCGCCTGTCTCCGACCCTCCACAGGCCTCCACCTTGATACCGCACTATGTGATGGATCCCGCGTCCCAACGCTTGCTTGTTGTGTCGATTTTCGTAGCTATCCAGTGTATGAAGTTATACGAGATCTTGCTCGTCAAGGCCGATACTTTTGCAGTGGTGAGCTCGAGCTCTGATGGTAGTGGTTCAGCATTTTCGTCTACCAACTTCACATCCATGAATAACTTCACGTTCGTGCTCAAATATGCCTTGGTAGACGGCGTGTTTCTTTGGTTTTTGCCGCTATTGAACATTCCGTTGCTTACGTTTTCCCCCGTGGCCACTTTGCTCTTGACATTTTTGGTCAATGCCTTTAACTTTCTCCTCACCAGCAACTTCGCCATGCCGCTTCTATCAAGTGTGTTTCTCCCCATCTGGAATGCCGTGTACAAAAACAAGGAGTTGACGCTTGTGGGCGACTCGGCCGTTCCTCGGAATGTCATTGATGTCAACTCCCACTTCAAGGGTAGGTACACCGTGCAGTACTTGCCAGAGCTGTCGGTGATGCTCAATCCATTTTCGTTTTCCGGCTTGTGCTTGGAGGCCTCCGACTCGGGCTCCAGTCTTTTCCTGTCCTCGCTCCGTTTGCCGGTACAGTTTAATACCACCAATGATGTGGGCTCCATGATGATCCAGCACACTGCTCCAGATGGCTCGGGGCGCTTGCTCAATTATACCCGGAACGACATCAGGAAACTCGCCAAAAGAGACTACTCTCACTACTCGCAATACCCCGAATACGTTTCTAATGATGATAGGGTGTTCTACCTCGATGTGGAGATTAGAGACCCGGGAAGTTACCGCATACACCGTGTTACAGATCTGGAGGGCATGGTGATCCGGCCTTTCAAGTCTGTCTTCAATATCGGTCATTGTCCTACGGCTGGCTTTGTTTATCCTGAGTCCAAAGATGTCTACTCAAACTATCGGTGTATTGGGAAGAACGCAGACGACACGCCTTGGCACGTGCCACTAATTGCATCTTTTGGGGTTTTTCCTTTGAGCGTGGAGTTTGCAAGCTACAAGAACGGGAGGAAGATGGCCAGTTTCAACAAGACCGTGGTGGAAAATGAACCTAAAAAAGGTGTTCAATCACTCCAGAGCAAGACCATTTCGCGCAACTTCTTGGAGCGCTTGATTCTTCAGGACCCAAGTAAATTCCAGGATTCTGGTCCTGGTACCCTCAGCTTCCGGGTCTTGTCTGTATGTGACTCATTCGGTAACTATCGTTTCTATAACCCCGAGTCCAACGACCCAGATGTGAGTTTCCTGATGCTCTTGAGAGATTCTCCCAATTTGTCTTTGCGTGATCTCAACCCAGCACGTAAACTTCTTTTGGATCTGCTGAAAACACTTCAGCTCGAGACTTCTGGTAAAGTATCTTTTCCATTATCCGTTTCTTTGAACTTCAAGCTGGAAGTTAGCGAAAATTCTCAGTTGCTTAACTTCACTTTTGCTACTGAAGAACAGCTTGCTTCGGGTATTAAAGTTACCCAGCCTGGAACTTACAGTCTTGAAAACGCAAGTGACGAGTTTTGTCCCTGCCATGTAAAGGACAAAACTCCTATTACCATTTCTAGACCATCTCCTCCAAGCGTTAAGATCAAGGAGACTCCAATTTTGGATAAGTGTGTGGGAACTGTTGGATTTGAATTCGATCTTTCTTTCAACGGAGAGGGGCCTTTTGAGGTAAAATACGAAGTGTTCAAAAACTCCTCTGGGTTATTAAGACCAGTACTCAGTGAACGTGGCTTGAAGCAACACTCCATCTCCTCTCCAAAGAAATCCTTCAGCTACCAGTACAAGCCTGCACAAGAGGGTAACTATGTGTTGAAGTATAAAGTGATACACGACCGCAACTACAGAGATGTGCAAATATCAGGCCCCAATGTTGAGTTCTCTACCTACATCAATAAGAGGTCCAAGTACTCTCTATTCAAAGAAGGAGAGGCCAAGACAAAATCCATCAGTTTGTGCAGAGGAGGCCAGGTGGATATTCCTGTTCATTTCCAAGGCAACTTTCCATTTTCGTTCAAATACGACATTGTTGATACAGCCACCAACAAGGCCATATTTTCTGATAAAGTCAGTGGGTTTTATCAGGACGTGTTTAACATCAAGAGCCCCAAGTTCTCCTCTGGTGGTGAGTATAAGGTTGTTTTGAGGGACGTATTGGACAATTTAGGGTGCCAAGCGGAAACTCTGGTGTCTGAGAGAATCACCATCAAGGCAAGAAAGGATGCACCACTGGTGCAATTCAAAAAGAGCGAAATTTTGCACATTGTCGAAGGTGACTCCATCAAGCTTCCAATAAAGGTGACATCTGATGTTGCAACCACGTCCAGAGACGAAATCGAGTATGAGAAAGTGGACCTTTTCAACGAAACAAAAACACTGTCGTTTTTATTGCGAGGCAAATCGGAAATTACCGTCAAGGAGCAAGGCATCTACAAACTCAAGTCATTCAAGAGTGATGGGTGTGCAGGAACAATCAAGAACCAAGAGCACGCGATGACTGTGAAGTTCTACCCAAGACCCAACGTGACTTTGATCACCGAGCCGGAACAAGTTGTTGGCGAAACCACATCCGATCTAATCACCCTAAAGCCGTTGTGTCAGGATGAACCTCAACACATCAAGCTCCGGTTTGAAGGACAGAAACCTTTCGTTCTTGGCTACACCATAAAGTATCCCAGCGGAAAAGTCAAGAGTTCTCACTTGCAAGTGGACTCTAGCGAAATTACGTTGCCCATGACCACGCGTCACGCTGGCAGGTATGAACACCAGATCACTGAGGTGTTCGACTCACTCTACACCATTGACAAACTCTCAAAATTACCACATAAAGTGACCATTCCTCGCGTGGTGTACGATGTGAATGTGGCCCCTTCATTGGCAGTTCAAAAGCAGTACCTCCAGGTATGTGAGATGATGATCAGCAACGACTTCTCATTCGAGGTGCCTATTGAATTTGTGGGCCGCCCACCTTTCCAGGTTTCAGGAGTCATCACATCAGGCAATAAGGCAGTACCCTTTACCGTGGAGGATATCAGTGGAAACTCCATCAAGCTCGGAGAGCTCAAAACAAAGCAGTCGCTCAAACAGGTGTTCAGCGTGGGAGAACACAAGATCCAGTTCAACACCATCTCCGATTTCAACGGGTGTCAACGACAAAACTTGGTGGATAATAACCTTGTGATGGTCTCTGTGACCAAGTTGCCATCCATCCAGAAACACCGTGCCAAAGACTACTACTGTGTGGGAGACCATATTTCGTATAACATGAGTGGAATTTCGCCGTTCGTGGTGTTCTACAAGTTCAACGAAAAAGATCGCAAGGCAGAACTGGGCCCTGTGTTCCTGAGACTAGCGTCCAAACCTGGAGAGCTAGCGATTGTTGCATTGCAAGACTCGTCGGCCAACGCGTGTGTGGTGGACTATACAAAGGATGAGACTGCTTACAACAACTTGAAGTTACAAGTACACGACCTTCCGTCGGTGGAAATCAGTCAAGGTGATAGTATCATTAAGAACATCCACGAGGGTGACCAAACGGAAATCACCTTCAAGTTCATTGGAACGCCTCCCTTCCTGGTGACCTATGTGAGAACACTAGGAGCGGAGAAGAGCCAGCACAAAAGAAGACAGTCTTCGAAACTGAAGGGACCAAGAAGAGTGGTGGACACGAAGTCCGTGAGTGATATCTGGGACTATGAGCACTCGGAGATTGTCAGTTTGGAAGGAACATACGAGGCGATCCAAGTCAGCGATGCTTTCTGTAAGGCCTCCAGAGACGTCAAGGATCTCTTGTAGTGCATGACCACTTGCATACTAAAACCCACAGCAATAGGTCCATAGATATATCCATAGCAGATTAAGGGTAGCATCAGATGATATTAGTTAAAGTAGTAGCTTCAGTGAGATATCTAAATCATTCACTATACTTGCGCATATGACTTCCAGAGTAATTTTATTGGGGCTTGATAATGATATGGAAGTGCTTTCTATATCAATAAGTCCAGAATTCATATTTAAAAATACTTCGTTATATGAAGGTTATGAGCCCGGCCACTTTAGGGGATTTTGCAATCAGTCTAAAGGCCCAAAAAACTGAACGTCTAGACTGTCAAATGAAACAAAAAACCACATACTTGACAACCTCCCAATTTTGTATCATATCATATTTTATAATAATGTAGAATACTATACTGAACTATCAAGACACAGTTCACCATCAACATCACTTCTGAACACTATTTTCTATTGACAAGTGCCAGCCCCTCGATCTGACTTCTGAATTACTCATTAAAGGCTTCAAAACTATATCATAGTTATTCTGATATACCATCAATGTCTTCCACATGACCTCATGATAATAACACCAGATGGATGACTAAGTTGTATGGATACCACCCATTGTATCTCCAAAATGTCATAGTTCTTGGATAGGTTTCTACGGCTGTTGCTTCTTAACGAGGCCACCTGATGGACACCTTGTAGACATGTTATGATACCACATGGTGACACTTAATGGGTTGCACCATGTAGACTTCTTAATGTAGAAATTAAGTATTTGTATTGAATCATAGCAATTAGGTAATTAGACACCTGACAATGGAGACTCGCCATGCGTGGTAACCATAGATCGTATCCCTACCTATAAGTCACCACTGCCAATTAATACTACACATCAGTGTAACTAGCCATCATGTTACTACTTCTCAGTGATACTGTCCATTATTGCTGTATTTCAAACGTTAGTTACTGTAAAATGTCTTAAACTTCTCCCGAGATGTTACCGCAATTGTCCTAGTATTGAAGGTCCACGGTTCAACATTGCCAGCGACAATACTCGTTCAAGACAAATTATGGGCCGTGGTTATAATCGACCAGAAGGCCGTGGTCACGTGACCTACTCTCTCTTGGTCAACTCATCAATAATCTTAAGACCCTCGTTCATAGTCGAAGCTTCCGGGTTGTGAACCACAGGCAGCGTCTCAGCAAACTGGTCAGCATAGATATTATGGATGGCTGTGGCCAATTTGGTGTCGTTATAGGTGAGCGTGTTGCCAGCATCGTGGGTGGTGATTGAGAAGTGCACCTTATTGTAGGTGGTGGTGATGGTAGGATGGTGTTTGAGCTTATGGGAGCTGGCAGCCACCAGATTAAGGAACTCCCAGGTTTTGCGGTGGTTTTTAAGCGTATATGTAGCCTCCAACAGCGACGAGGCCCCAGCCGTCGACACAGACCAGTACTGCACCGGGAGAATGTCATTGATGGTCTTGACTTCCAGCAGCAAGACCGAGCCGGAAAGAGGGCTCAAGGCCTGGAGCCGAACTGAGGTGATTTTCATGGCACCTGCCAAACAAGTGCTGTTTACAACTAAGAAGTAGCAGTTGCTGCGCGATACCAAGCATAGCATTGATGCATCGGTCAAATCCGCACTCGGTCTAGTCTGCCTACCATGTCTACTTAAGCAAACACCATGACCTGAAATTGGTCAACTGTGCTTTATGGATGAAAGGTTATATGTTTATATGTCTCGTTTGGTCGCAACCATGAGTATATACATCGTCAGATGTGACATTATATATATGCTACAAGAAGTATACTGAATCTTTTTTCTTGCCATGGAAGCTTGTCAGTATGACGATTTGGCTTTATAAAAAATTGGGGATTAGGTTTTGGTTTTCATTGAGGGAGATCTGGCCTACTACTTTCCCCATGGCACTTCTGCCTACTGTACAACTGTACGACTTTATTACTGTACTACTGTACTAGTGTTCTGTAGTACTACACATCACTAAACAGCTTCACTAGTAAGTCAGTGTAGGCGAATATACTACTAGACCCACTGCATCATGTACTATAGTTAATTTAGTTTACTCTGTTTCACCAATACTGATGTGAACAACGAATCACGAACTATATTTTGAGGGTCTGGGATTCAGTTTATGATTTCAAGATGCAATTTGATTTTTACTTCTGAGACTCTACTTGACTTGAATTCAGGGTCTTGAGTCTGGAAGGGGTAGATCTGGGAACGAAGTTTGTGGATTGAATCTGATCTGATGTGGTTTTTATTATGCAATACACATACTTCCTTGAGCACTTTCGAAAGCTTTGAGTAGAATACACATGCTAGAAGATGGAAGGGGGAAGAGTAGAAATAGAGATACAATATGGGGAGATTAGAACAAGACTGGATACTAGAAATGGAGTAGAAATCGATAACAAGAGTAGAAATCCATTCATATATGTTATCAGCTTCAATCTCGGTGAGAGCGTGTTTCAAGCAGTCCACCTTTCAACGGTTTATTTAATATATTAATTACCTAGTATTTACGCATCTGCATGTCACTAGATCTGGTCCTCGGACTTAGGGTTACACTATACAAGGATATTTGCGAGTAGTAGATAGTAGCCACATAATGGTAGGCAGAAGTAGGCAGCAGTAGGCAGCAGTAGGCAGCAGTAGGCAGCAGTAGGCAGCAGTAGGCAGCAGTAGGCAGCAGTAGGCAGTGGTAGGCAGTGGTAGGCAGTGGCAGTATTGATCGAATAGATTAGTCAAATAAGGAGCTTGGCTCGAGTTTATAGACGAAAGATTGGAAGTATTATACAGTTCAAGTAGCGGGGAATAGATAAGAATAGTAATGCAGCATTGGTCAAGGCAGCGGGAGAGACCAGACCAGTCTAGGTTCGTTTCGGACCACCTCACACTACCGTAGTACTCACTCTGAACTGATAAATGAGTGATGTAAGATCCAGCTTTGGCACTAAGTAGTTCATGCTAAATCAATCAATTCCAGGAAAAGCAGATTACTTATTCTATCCTGTTCCATCATGTATAATCTCAATCTGTCTCTTCCAGTTATCCGTCAATGAACTACCTCAATAAGAGACTGTCACTAATCCTGTTACCAAAAAAGAAGTAACTTTTCCTCGAGAAGCTGCCTGAATTACCTGATAAGTATGAACATACAAATACCTAACACCAAAGAGTAACTGTCATAAGCGTCAGGTGCTTAAGTCGCACGTTACGCTCTTTACTCGCACCTCCTGGCACTAACTACTGCAAATACCCGGCTATTAGAAATACGCACACACTCTAATTCATGGCCATACGCACTTAGTAGTCGCACTTAGCATTACTCATTCACCAGTGATCCGTTGCAGACCCACTCCAGTGTTCCCACTTTTCGAAGCTACACCCCCGCCATGGTGTCTGCAATCTACATCTGCCACTGGCCCGACGTGGACGACGAATTCCTGCGATGTGAGCTACTCATTCACCGCAATTACCACAACAGCGTGCCCCCAGCCCACACCATCATCGACACCTACTCGCGGCACTACCACCAACTCCCAGCCCACCAACGAACGCCGATGTTGTGTTACCAGGGCATTAATTACATTTCATACTGGGGAAATGACAACATTCTTCTATTGGCCATCACGCAAGCCAACTGTTCGCCTATGCTGACCGTGCTGCTCTTGCACAAGTTCTATGTGAATATCGTACACTACTTTGAAGAGCTGATCCAGCGGCTCCAGCGTGCCAACGCTGACCATGTGAGCCATGATTTCTCGCGGGACTCCATAGTGGATAACTACTCGCTCATCTACGAGTTATTGGATGAGTGTGTGGACTTTGGCGTGGTTCAGGTCACGGATTTCAGTATTCTCAAGGAATACATCCGGATGGAGATCAACCACGCACTCTTGCACTCGGACAATTCTTCGGAATCCGACCTGCACTCGGACCCCGAGTGGGTGGTTTCGAATCCGGCAGGTCACCATCATCAAAAGCATAAACTGAAGCTTCTGAAACTGAAGCTCCTGAAACAAAAGAAACTACAGCCCAAGATCGACATCAAGTCCACCCATAATAGAGCGGTGCGCTCTGATATCGTCAATGACCAGGTGGCTGACTCCATCAATAGCTCTGTGATCCGGACGCAGGTGCTGGCCATCAGTTGGAGGCCCAAGGGTATATTCTACCCAAAAAATGAGATTTACGTGGACGTGATCGAGACCTGTGATTTCTTGTACGACCTCGAGTCCAAGGAAATCAAAACAAACCAGATCCTCGGCAACTGTATGGTGCGGTCGTACCTCTCGGGAATGCCGGTGTGTAAGCTTGGGCTCAACGAGAAATATATTTCCAGGATTGAGTATGATGAGGAGGAGCTCAATCCACCCACACAAGTGGCCAATACTGAAGATCTACCGGACAACCAGCTCCAGAACGAGTCCGCAGAGGAACTCGAAGAAAGCGACTCGGTAGATCAGAACAGTGTGCAAATCCAAGCTCTGGAAACTGATCTGTCTAATGGAAAAGAACAAGTGAAGAAGATGCGGGTTCCCATTACCAACGTTCAGTTCCACCTGTGCATCGAGTTGGCCCGCATCTATAGAGAAAACTTGATCTTCTTCACCCCTCCGGACGAGGAGTTCCAGCTCTTTTCATACCGAGTTGAACAGCAAAAACGAAAAACCAAGCCGCCGTTGCTTTTGGTGGACCCAACGTACCGCATTATCAAGCTGGAGAATAAGCTCCAGGTGTTGTGCTCTCTTCAGACCAACTACAAGAAGAAGTTGCACTCGCAAAAGACCATTGTCAAGATCCCCATCGACGTGGACCTCTTTGAAATCTCCAATTCCAACGAAAGCAGTTTTCGCTTCAAAAGTGAAATGGGCGAAGTCCGTTTCAAGGTAGATACATCTGAAATTGTTTGGGCCATAGGCGACTTACCGGGGTCCAAGAAGGTGGTGCGCATGATGGCCGAGGTCAGCTTAGAGTCATGCACCAATCTCACTCCAGAAAGAATTCACCAGAGTCTCAGTCACACAGGAAGTCAAAAAAGCCATACAACGAGTCAACGAGATTCTTCTGAAAAACACGCGGAGAATTCTGAAACAGAGGATTTCGAAGGCGAAAAAGACTTAGCCTCTGCTCAGCTCGATAGTTACTATGGAGTAGCTGGAGCCCAAGTGTCACTGTTTTCGCAGCTCCGAAAAAGTGCGGCCAAGCACAACCATCACGTCTCCATCAGCTTTCAAATCCCCATGCTCACGTACTCCGGACTCAAAGTGATTTATCTCCGGGTGGATGAGGACACCATGCAGTACACGTGTTTTCCGTGGGTACGGTACGTGACTCAAGTGCAAAACGGCCAAACCGCTGGACCCCGTCTGCTGCTCGGCACTTATAGGTTCAAGCTTGGGCCGTCCAACTTCACTGTGCTCTAGTGCAGCGCGCGCCGATCTTGCCTCGATGATGCGCCAAGAGGATATCATTTCCTAATCCGGGCTCCGCGCTATCTTATCTATAAACAGTTTGAAATCGCGAGTGCGATAAAGACGGTGCATACCCAAGACACTTGACATATACTCCAGCCAATACCTCATCTTGCAATAATTAACGTCGGGGATACCCCTCTGTCAAACTGTCTAATCCATTTCTGTCAAATTGTCCAATCATCTTAACATTTCAGAATCAACATTATCCTATCAGCATTGTCTTCCCATTACTTATCGGGTGTTTGCAAGTGATATGGGTGAAAATGCTCTAGCAGCCGAAAATCATCCGAAGCCGAAACCAAAAACAAAGTCTAGAACAGGCTGTGTCACGTGCAAGACAAAGCGTCTCAAGTGTGATGAACAAAAACCGTACTGCTTCAATTGCCAAAAGAAAAATATCCAATGTGGAGGCTACGCCACGAGGTTCAAATGGCGCTCTTTCAATGATGGAAAGGAAACATCCGGTGGTGGTACTGGTTCGAATGATCCTGGTGATCCCACGACCTTTTCCTCTTCCAAGTCTGTCCGCCGCTCTTCCCTGCGAGATCCTCTTAAGCATGAAAATTTGATGGATGGAAGCGTACAGCCTGAGATTGGGCCTATGCTGCTCAAAGAACACATTGAGTTGGCGTCTTTATCCGTAGTGGGCAAGTCCACCAAAGACATGGAGCGAGAAAATGAACTAATGTCCAAGGGCATCAACCCAGATACGCATGTGAATGGAGACTCCCACAAGAAGCTCCGTCGCAGCTACAGCTCTGCGGAAATCAGCCAAGAAATGCCTCTAGTCAGCAAGAAAAGGGCCAACTCCTCGTCTCACGTGATGGTGGCCTCTAGCATGCAGAGCTTTCGCAATGAGTTCAATGGCTTGCACGGGTTGCACTCATTGGCAGAGTCAGCCGTGAACGAGTTGCGCTCCAGGTCCCCAGGTTCCAAACCAATGTTATTTCCTATTCCGCAATCCCCCGGGGCGTCTCCAGAAAATGCCAATGGAACTAACCATTTCGATACAAAGACGGAACCTTGCAAAAATGCATTTTCTCCCCCAAAAGAGCTGCTCGACGCTGCAACCAAAGAATGGGGTTTCCCTCGCATGGCCGGGTCTCCAGGACAGGATAAAGATTCTTTAGCCGACATGCATTTAACCCCGTCGCTCTCGGCACTCATAACCCATGCCTTTGCTAGAGACGATAAAGGTGAGTCCGATGCAGCCATGGCCTTTAATTATCCCGAAGCGGCTTTGAGTCCCCTAGACATCAACTTCAATGCGCATGCACACGATGTGAACGGACAGATGTTGAAACAACATACACTTCTGCAAGCTGAAGGAGAAGATATGGGTGCAGATTCGCATGCTTTTTTGGATGAAGTCAACAGTAAGTTGATGAAGTGCGAGAAATTCTCTCCATCTATCATCAATGGCAATTCCAGTGTGGGTTTGATGAATACCTCGGAGCAGGAACAGATCCTCTTTCTTTTTTCCAAGTACACATGCGGAATCATGTCCATCAAGTCAGGGTTATCGGAAAACCCATGGCGCAACATATACCTCCCTTTGGCCAGGAAGTACTCCTTTTTCTTCAACTCCATTGCATCAATGACCCTCTTCCATCTTGCAGGAAATAGCCATCTTCAAGAGGAGAGTAAGGCCTTGCGGGCCAATGGGTTCTTTTATATGAAGAAATGTATTGTGGAGTTGGCAGCAGGCTTATCCAAAATGGAAAACAGTGCTTGTTCAGATAACCAGCTCCCTGCTGACATTGCATTGGCCACATGTTTGAATTTGGCCGTCAGTGAAACATGGGATACTCATACGTTGAGCGGAATTGCCCATTTGAAAGGAGCCAAGAGTATGATCCAAAAGATCCTCGATATCATCAAGCAATTCTCTATGGCTGGCCGATCTGGGGTCAAGAGTGAGGTATCTGAGGAGCAACTTAAAAAGAAACTTGTTCTTGTACGGAACGACGAGTGGCAAAAAATGAAGGATTGCCAAATGGACGAAGACGGAAGAGACGTTGTTCTTTATATTCCCAAAAAAATCCTGCTTCTCTTCAACGAGTGGATCTATTTCGAGGTGCTCTCGCAAATGACCAGTTACAGTGGACAGGACGATAAGGGTATAGACTTGGTGGCCACAATTACCAAAATCACCAATACTCACCAAAAACAAAAGGACGACAAGCGGTTCGGCAAAGGTTCTGCGGACGAATCGCCGGCAGAATCAGTGAATCTGTTGATGAGCAATTCCCATAGCAATGATGGCCAATTCACGTTCTTTGAGAACTTAGATTCCATTCTCCAGAACAACGACTACATCGATCCGCTTCTTGGATGTGCTCAGTCGCTTTTCCTGGTCATGGGGAAAGTGTCCAACCTCATTTCCAAGGTGCGTAAAGCCCAGGAAACAGGTAAACAGAGCCGTAACAGCTTGAAGAACATCTCATTGGCATCAGAGCTCAAAAAGCAATTGGTGGACTGGAAACCGAACGTCGTGGGCAACTTGGAGCAAATGATGGAGGAGCATTCGGGCGACTCGTCCTGGGATATCTATTCATGTGTATCAACAGCTGAGGCGTACCGCTATGCCACGCTTCTATACTTACACGAAGCAGTACCAGAAGTGCCGCTGATGACATCGTACCAATTAGCGGAGAAAGTGTTTGTTTCATTGGCATCGATTCCCAGCAACTCCAACCTTTACATCATCCATATCTTCCCGCTTCTCATCAGCTCGTGTGAAGCCGAGTCAAGGGAGGAACGAGAGTGGTGTGAGGCCAGGTGGGGCTTGCTTGTGCAGAGACTCTGGATCGGAAACATCGATCGCGCTTTTGAAGTGGTCAAGGAGGTCTGGCGCAGGAAAGACGAGCACAAGAGAGAACAGCGGCGGGAAAAGGAGGCTGAAGAGGGTGCCAATAAAGATCAGGAGGACGTGTCCAGCATTTCCACGCATCTTGAAGAGGTGATTAAGAACATTCACAAGGGCAGCTCCAGAGACGAAAAGGGCATCACCAGCCGGTTGCACTGGAGCTCGGTGATGAGGGAATGGGGCTGGGAGGTGCTTCTCGCCTAGCACTATAGAGCAGGCCTTTAATTTTCTGACCTTCCCACTACCCATTTAAATTGAGACAGGATGTTACATGGTTGGCCAGTTTCTTGTGAAATACATCTTTGAAACAAGATGAAAACGAATTACATTCCGTGTTGGATCCGGGATCCACCGCTTGATTGGGCATCCTGTTGCCATGCCAACATCATACCACAGATGCAGTATCGGCAGTATAACTTTGCCGGATTTTGACTATATGGGTATCCCCTATCCTCTCCTAATCACCAAAATTATTACTATCTACACTCCAACCTTGTGTATTTGATCAATATGGGTGATTAATAAGGGCTTGATCACTGGTTAGGTAAATCCTTTTAGGTGATTCGACTGGTACTTGAAATAGGTTACTCAAAGTTTCCAATCTTGTGGCCCATGTAACAAGGAATCCTACGTAATGCACTAGATATACCATCAATCAAAAACCACTATGCACCGGATTACTATGCATTATAGTACATAAGCCACGCTGGTGTGTGGTGGGCCAGAGGGAAATTTAGAGTAGACGACTGAAGTTTACAGTACCGGAGTCTACTACAATTAATGACTAAGATTTAACTCTTGTACCTATGGCAGACTCTATACTACTCTCCACTAATATGGTGTTCCATACTCTAGTTATACTGCTCTACGTGATCTGTACTACTGAAGTATCTTCTTTCTGTGATATTCCATACTGTACTGCTCTGTATAGTATACTCTTTTCCTTAGAACCAATTTCTCTAGAAATGCCCTGGTATTGGATCCTGACTGTGTAGCCTTGGATCTATACACTATTCAGAGTGCCTGTTCTTGAGAGACACTACTCCACCCTAACACTACCATTACTATCACCAGTATCTCCATCTTTGTATCAACTACTAATTTACTTGATACTACCTGACCAACTCATTATTTTCTCTGTCTTTCCGGAATCGAACGCCTTTCTCCGTTACCCTTTGGAACCATAGTGAGCCTCTATCCTACCATTGACTGATATGCAGGAATTTGAATGGGCCATATCCAGCTCAATCCAAGAGATTACCTTGGTCAAAAGGGACAAAAGCAGAAAAAGGAAACGACTTTAGTTGATAAAAAATAGTGGTTTAATGTATAGATTGTAGCACTGTAACAGCTCTGACCGTTGGGTGCGTGTACCCACGATCGCATCTTTTTGCAGTCAATGAGAATTCTCTCACCATAACGTGAAAGCCCCCACTCACAATCCTACCACTATATCCTTTACATACCACTGTACGAAAAGTTGGCAATATATTGAAAACTGCACCAAGGACTAAAACCTTCCCACAAAATCTTGATCTTTACAAATACGATATAAGAGTATCAGACGAATGAGGCAAGCCATCTGATGGACAATGGATAGACTACTCATACCATGTTTACATTCTTGTATATAAAGTAATGATTCCATCCTTGTATAAATGTACATACAAGTATAAAAAATGAATATTAAAAAGAAACACATTTTAAAGAAGTTAAGATACTGATGCACCGCTGCTAAATTAACACGCATCTCCAGTACATCTGCAGCTTCCAGGAACCCACCAATACGAAGCCTTTGATTGAGAATTCTGACCATATATTCATGTGACCATTTTCTTTTCTGACATTTCTGTGGATCCTATTTTTTCCATTTTTTTAATCGGTCATTTCATCTCTATCTCAGAATTCTTCGATTTCGTTTTGTCTCAGACTTTTTGAGTAACATTCTTCTAGCCCCGATTGACTCTCACTTGTTGGCTGCGGGGTTTCAAATCGGGTGTGCACACTGGGATCTTATCGCATTCTTATCACTACTCTTCTTATGGCCATGTTCAGAGTAGCCCCACGGAACGGTATGTTCAGGCGCCAAATGTCGCTTTTGCTGGACCCGCTTTCTCCCGACCGCATTGCTAAGAGTCAGGCCAAAAGCAAGTTCCCGCTCCCCAAGCTCGTATCATTTGATCTCTGGGGCACCTTGTTTACACCCAAAGCGCCCATTGCAGAGCAGTATTACAGCATTTCCAATGGCGAATTCGGGATCGAAAAGTCCAAGGAGGAAATAGCCGCCGAATTTCCCAAAATCTTCAAAAGCCTCGAGCAAAAAGCTCCCAACTACGGTAAGTACCTGGGTTACGCGTCCTCCGACGACTGGTGGCTGGATATCATCACCCAGGTGTACCAAATTCCGAAAGACGACGCCACCAGCAAGGAATTGTGCCGTAGGCTTATTGACCACTTCAAGGGACTGGACGCCTACAAGCTCTATGATGACGTGGAGCCCGTTTTGAAGCAGTTGGACGCTCTCAATGTACCATTCGTCGGCAGCAGCAACTCCGACCACCGGGTGTTCAGTATCATGGAAAGCTTGGGGATCATGTCGTACTTCGGTGAAGGACGGATCAATCTTTCGTATGACTTAGGGCATGCTAAGCCTGACCGTCAATTCTACCGAAGTATCGCACACAAGTACTTCTCTGGGGCCAGCATGACGTCATTCTTGGAGAACACGTGGCATGTTGGAGACAACTATGAGAACGACTTTGCAGCATCGGTGAAGTCTGGATGGAACGGGGTTTTGTTGGACCGAAGCAAAAGCAGCGTGTTCTTCCGAAACCACCAGGCTGCTGCGGGTCACGTGAGCAACGATTGTTTCGAGGGCCAATCTGTAGATACTTTAGACGGCGACAATTTGGTGATGATCTCCGACAATCGGGTATGTTTGAGTGGGCTTGAGGAGCTCATTAGCCTTTTCAAATAAGCAATCATCATTGCAAATAACGTAGTGTGCCCAGGAATCGTTGCCAAGTTTCGCACTTTCTTGGCATGACCAGTGGTGATAACTAAACCACTACAGAAGAGAGGAGGGAAGAGGAATTAGTAGACAAAAATGTAGAGCCTAAATAATCAGACAGAGAAGATAAGAGACAAGAATGGAGGACTAATATACAGGGCCAGCTACACAAAATGCACCGAATTCGGACACAATCTAGACAGAAATGAGGACATGACACATGGTCTAATAATAGCCACACCAGACCAAGGGACTACCAGGCTATCAGAGACCGACAGAGACCGACAGAGCACCACACACCAACACACCAACTGAAACCCAGAGGACACTTCCACCACTCATCTGCATGTCAGATCATGTACATCCGATCATCGAAAAAATTACGAGCAACAGCCCGCAAAGGTGGTGGAATATTTTAACCCCAGTTACTTTCGTCATTGCTGTTCCATTGTTCATCCAAGAATACTTTTCTGCTTATGCGCAGACTCACACCCGACCGCCTGCACACACAGCACCGCCTATCCCAGCCCGCACATCAAAACACTCGCGTCAGCCCCACAGGCCACAACCACCTACTTTTTTATCCGCTGTTCTCCTTCGTGGCCGTGGATTCCCTTGCATCTTAGACTTGAACCTCCGCGAACTCTTGACTCGGCCGGATTCAGCGTGACCTCGCATTTAACGTCCGCTCTCAAGCTTTCATTTTATACCTTTGGCCAAGATGAGGTTTAACTATGCGGCCCCGATCCTCCTTTGGATCTCGGCTATTTTCGCCATGCCCCTTGATACTTCCGACGAAGATTCTATCTGTGAGGCTGCCTCGCATATTGTCAGGGGACAAATGGACTATTACTTGGGCTTACAGTACGGAGGAACTGTTGGCATGTTCGTATCGCCCTACTACTGGTGGCATGCCGGCGAAGTCTTTGGCGGCTGGGTCGACTACTGGGCTTTTTGCCAAAAGAACAACGAGACCTTCACCAACATCCTTAAGGACGCCTTGTGGGCCCAGCGAGGCGATGACTACAACTATATCCCGGGCAACCAGTCGTTAACCGAAGGTAATGATGACCAGGGTGTTTGGGGTATGGCCATCATGCAGGCCGTGGAGCGTAACTTCACTGTCGCCGACGACAAGAAGACTTGGCTTAATATGATCCAGGCCTTGTATAATTCCATGAACAACAGGTGGGATCCTGCTTCCTGCGGTGGAGGTCTCCGGTGGCAGATTTTCTCTTTCAACAATGGTTACGGCTATAAAAACTCCATTGCCAACGGCTGTCTTTTCCACTTGGCTGCTCGTCTTTACAGGTACACCAATGACTCCTCATACTTGAAGGCTGCCGAGAGAGTGTACGACTGGATGTGGGACGTGGGTTACATAGTGGACACTCCTTCGTTCAACCTTTACGATGGTGCTGATGTCGACACCAACTGCACAGACTTGACGGTCCACAAGTGGTCCTACACATACGGTATCTTCATGGCCGGCTCTGCGTATTTGTACAATGCAACGGGTGACCTGAAGTGGAAAACCTCTGTTGACGAGCTCTTGGACGCTTCCTCATACTTCTTCAACAACTCCATCATGACCGAGACCACTTGTGCTTCCAGCACTTGTAACAACGATCAAAGATCGTTTCGCTCGCTTTTTTCCAGATGTCTTTCGTTGACTGCCACTTTGGTCCCTGACACCTACGACAAGATCGTCAACGAATGGCTTACGCCCAGTGCCGAGGGCGCCGCTAAGTCATGTTCAGGAGATGGCGAGAACTACACCTGTGGCCAGAACTGGGCCATAGGTAGTTACGATGGAAAGTTCGGTCTTGGTGAACAAATGTCTGCATTGGAGGTGATCTTGTCGATGATCACAACGAAACAAACCCCTTTGACACCTGCAACCGGAGGCTCAGAACAGGGAGGTGATGTTTCGGCGGGAAACTCCACATCGATGTCGGTCAACGCCAATAAGATTACGGTATCCACGAAAGACAAGGCGGGTGCAGCCATCCTCACAGCCGTGGTGTTGGGAACAGTGCTTGGTGGAGCTGTGTGGATGTTGTTTTAAGAGAAAAGATGATATAATTTGAGATATTTGAAATGTTTCGAGATGTTTCAAATCTAGATGAGAAGGCTCAAAACTTTCAGGCTACATAAGAAGTTAAGGTTTTGGGATGGATTTTGAAATCGGGAAATTTATGATGGTTAGACTCTGAGAGGTGGTGTCTCTAAGAGGAAGTGCGAGCGTCGAGGCTCCGCGCCATACACTATGTAGTGTCCATAGATAAGCCATCGGTGCATTGCGCGAATGAAAAGTACTGTCTGCTATCATTACTTCACCGAGTCCACTCTCCACTGGGACTCTTCTTCAAAGGACTTTCCCGAGCTATTTGTAGTATATACAGGCCTAATAATCTAATTAATCCCCAAACAGATTAAGTGTCATATTAGCATCGAGAAAAAGCCGTTCCTAGAAGAGCACAATGGTTTTGTCCAAAGTCATTAACCAGCTTGCAAACCCAAACACAGCCAACAACCGCAGACGCCGGCTCTACATCCCACCGTCCACCAATTACCCCCTATTCAGCTATGGGGCAGCCGAGGACCAGAGGTCTTTTTTATCCCTAGACGAGTCCGGGTCTGTCTACACCGGTGCAGGCGACGACAGCGACGCAGCAAGTGTCAGCTCATCCCGGTCTCTCCCGTCTACACTCAATTCTGTACATACAAACGAAGACCAAGCGTCGTTCCACAGCTGGTTGGTAGAGGAGCACCAGAGGCGCTACAATGCCACGGATAGTGAAGATGATAATGGGGACAGACGTTCAGGGCGAAGTGGCCGCAGTGGCCTGCTGTACAATTCCGATACCAAGTCTGCGTTGCTGATTCTTGCGGATGAAGACTTTGCAACTTTGAGGACCACGTATACTAGGGAGTATAAGATGACGTTGCGCTACTCGCTCCCGCTTATTGTGACTTTTGTGTTGGAGCACTTGTTCTCCATTGTGTGTTTACTTGTGGTGGGCCATATGGGAAAAAACGAGCTTGCAGCAGTGTCGCTCGCGTCCATGACATCCACCATTAGTCTTGCAATTTTTGAGGGCATTGCTACGGCTCTCGATACCTTGTGCCCGCAGGCGTACGGGGCAGGCAACTTTGAGTTGGTGTCACTCCATGTGCAGAGATGCACGATGTTCTCGTTGGTTGTGTACGTGCCATGTGCCATGTTCTGGTGGTATAGCGGAGCGGTGCTTAAGCATGTGGTCAGCAATGAAGAGGTGCTCGAACTCACGACGCTCTTCTTGCGTGTGCTCATAACCGGTGGCCCAGCATACATTTTCTTTGAAAATGCAAAGCGCTTTCTACAGGCACAAGGTATTTTCGAGGCCGGTACTGGGGTCTTGTTTGTCAGTGCCCCAATCAACATTTTTCTCTCGTGGTTTTTGGTGTGGGACAAGAACTATGGTATAGGTTACATTGGCGCACCCATAGCCACGGTGATCAACTTCTGGATCATGTCGATATTGCTAGTGTTGTACGTGGTGTTCGTGGATGGCTCCAAGTGCTGGTATGGCTTCTGCAAAGTGTCGCTGCTCTTCCTGAACTGGCATCAGTTGTCTCACTTGGCTGTGCCTGGCATAGTGATGCTTGAGTCCGAGTACTTGGCCTACGAGATCATGACGCTATTTGCGCTGTACTTTGGCACCACCGAGCTTGCGGCCCAGAGTGCTGTGGGCTCCATTGCATCTGTCACTTATATGGTGCCGTTTGCCGTGAGCATAGCCTCGTCTACCCGGATAGCCAACTTCATTGGTGCGCAGAACCTCTACTCAGCCAAACTCTCGGCCAAGACCGGCTTGCTCAGTGGCCTCTTTGTTGCTTCCTTGAACTGCTTGGTGCTTCTTACTTTTAAGAGACAGATTGCTGGCTTGTTCACCAAAGACCCCGAGGTCACCGAGATGATCGTGTCGCTCTTCACTCCTCTCGTGTCAGTGTTGCAGATATGCGATGGCCTTGCGTCGGTAGCCAGTGGAATACTTCGGGCACAAGGTCTCCAGAAGGTCGGGGGAATCATCAACTTCTTGGCATACTATGCCTTTGGCATGCCATTGGCCTTTGTGCTTACCAAAACCACTGACCTCAACTTGTTTGGGTTGTGGATTGGAATTGGCAGTGGGATGTTCCTCATTGGGGTCATTGAAACTTATGTGATTCTCACTTGTGACTGGGACAAAGTGCTACAACAGGCCGGTCTTTTGATCGAATTTGGGGACTCTTCAGACGACGACCTCTCATATTAATCTCCTATTCCTGCATTTTTCACCTTACTACGTCCACTTTACTAAATCTTCCCCACAATTTCTGGTTGCCACACTTTCTGGTTACTAGTTATATACATCTAGACTACTTTCTGAGGGCTCTTCTGGCTTTCACACCATCTGCCAAGGTCTTCAAAACGTCTTTGGTGGCCTCAAAACCAATACAAGCATCTGTAATAGAGCACCCGTACTTCAAAGCGTTCTTTCCACCTTGCTCAGCTGGAGGTACATCTTGTCTGCCCTCCTCGATGTTGGACTCGATCATCAAACCGCAAATCTCCTCTTCTCCCTCTGCAAGTTGCTTGGCAATATCAGCGGCCACCAACGGCTGGTTGTTGTGGTTCTTGTTGGAGTTTCCATGCGAACAATCCACCATGATTCTACGCTCCAACTTGTCATCGCTGGTGATGCCGGCTTTCCTCAAAGAGGCCTTCGTTTCTTGGATGGACTTGGAGTCGAAGTTGGTACCTTGCTTACCTCCTCTCAAGATGACAAAACAGTCTTTGTTTCCGTCCGTACCAACAATGGCCACAATGCCCGGCTTGGTGACGCTTAAGAAATGGTGTGGGTGAGAAGCAGCTCTCATGGCATCCACAGCAACACCAAGCGTACCGTCAGTACCATTTTTGAAGCCCACAGGGAAAGAAAGCCCGGAAGCCAACTCTCTATGCAACTGAGACTCGGTGGTTCTAGCTCCGATAGCTCCCACACTGAAGATATCCGAGAGGAACTGGGGAGAGATGGTGTCCAACATTTCACCTGCGATGGGCAACTTCTCCGTGAGTTCAACAAACATTTTACGAGCAATTCGAAGACCCTTGTTGATCTGGAACGAGCCGTCGATCTCGGGGTCGTTGATTAAACCTTTCCAGCCCACGGTGGTTCTGGGCTTCTCAAGGTATGCTCTCATGACAATGTGCAACTCACCCTTGTACTTTTCAGCCTCAGCCTTCAATCTGTTGGCGTAATCGAGAGCTGCCTCAGGGTCATGGATAGAGCATGGGCCAATAACAAGAATAAGTCTGTCGTCTTCACCGTTCAAGATCTTTACGGTATCTTCTCTTCCAGCCTTGATGATGGTTTTGCATGTCTCCGAGAGAGGGTACTCGTGCTGCAACAAGTCGGGAGGACTCAAGGGATTGTATCCACGGACTAATGTTAGTATTCGACATTAAGCTTGAAAACACGAGTTCTAGCATATATCAATAGCCTTGCTCAAAAGCTTAGCTCAATAGTTGCTATGTGATAACTGATGACATACTTCTCCAGTCCTCCATGCGGGATCTGTCGCCAACGTGTTCGTTTTTCAAATACATCATGGGGTTTGAATATTTGGGATGAATGTGTTGAACTTGTCTGACAATGGGCGGGGCCGAAAATTTAGACTGCGGTTATATTCAGGAATCTTACCACGTTCAATGCGGTTTATTAGTCATACTGGAACATCATTTGCTGAGAGATCGCGCCAGGTGGAGAGTCCATTTTGGGTAACTCGAAATTGTAAATTTCATAGAAATTCCATTTCCTTTTATAGATTGTGGGATTTTTGTTTTTTGTATTTTTTCGGTGCACTGTTGGACAAGTGTAGTGGACAAGAGCGGTGGGCTAAAACTCTGGACGCAGCGGTGACGCAGTGGACGCAGCGCAGTGGTAGACGAGTGCAAATCAGAGCTTCTGGAAAAAATAAATGTAGCCGTTCTTGGTCATGTCGTCAGAGTTCGCACCGCACTGGACCACCTTCTCATCATTGAAAAGCACCCATTCTCCGCGTTGCTTGATGAACACCACGTAGTGTCCTGTATGCGGCGACGATCCCTTGTGGCAGATCACGGCCTTGAGCTCGTAGTCTGCCAGCAGATTTTGTTCTTGTAAAAGCTTGGTTTTCAAGTTGGTTGTTTCCTCTTCAATGTTGACCACGGGCTCCGAGTCTTGGATGACTCCATCGTCGTCGGGGTTACTGAACAACCACTCCACGGCAGCATTGACGTTGCCCAGGTTTAAAACAAGTGCCTTTTTGGCTAATTTCTCGCTAAAACCCATGGAAATCAAGTCGTTGATTGCCTCTGGCGAGACGTCACTTGACTTGTTTTGGCTGTTGTTGGGTTCAAAAGGCAGATCAATGTCCGCATCCTCCATGTGCGCAAAGATCCAGTTCATGGCTTCTTCCGAGCTGGAGTTGCCCGTGTTGTAGAGTCCTCTCAAGCATCTAGGCTCGCTGAACCCCATGCTTAAAAGCATGCCCATTGCCTCTTGGTTGGGCTCAAAGGATTCCTGTGGCTCGGTCTTTTCGGCAGCCACTTCCACCTCTCCCTCTGCAAACGTAGGGGCTCTGTAGGCAGCAAGATTGATTTTCTCGGGAACCTTTATTGGGACTTCCTGCTTGACTGGGACCCAGTTCTCCAATGCAATTCTTTGCACGCTCACAATAAGGTTTTGAGGGTACGTCTTGAAGCCCTCTTGCTTAGTGGCACTGCTCACTTCGCCACAAGAATCACATTGGTAGTTTTCAATGGTTTCCTCTGCATTGAAGGAGCCAAAAGATTCCTCGAGTTGTGTTGGTCTATACGTCTTAACTCCATCTGTTACACCAATGACTTCATTTGCAATAGGAACAGAGACATTATCCACCAAAGAGTCTGTACTGGAGCCAGTGTGGCATTTGGTACACATGACCTTGCTGCTGGTCAAGAACTTGAAACTCTCATTCAACGAAAAGCCATATTCCTTGTCCAATTTATCAAACAAGTACAAGAGGAATTCATTTGCATCCTGTTGCTTGTTGGTTTTGAACTCCATATGGTCTGCACCAATAAGATTCTTGAAGGTGGAAGGCCGGATGCCGGTCTGGTAATCATCACCCTTGAGCAGGTTAGGCTTAGAATATCTACCAGACCAAAGACCATCATACAACTTGATCATTTGTGACTTGAGATCTGCAGCAGCATTAGGCACCTTCAAATCAAATTCAAGGCCCTCATAAAAGCTCTGGTATTCCGAAAACGAGAACAAGGCTTGGAGTACGGAATTCAAGTAACACGAATTGCCCAAATTTTGCATTCCAGTAAGCCCGGGTCCAAACACAGGCTGCAACTTCTCACCGTTCTCACCCTCCAAGTTGAACTGCCACGATTTGTTTGTATCCAAATTCATTTCCACTAAGCTTTTCTCCGACTTGACGGCAGAAGTCAAGTCCACTCCAAAGGGGAGCAACTTTTTGGCCAAATCCGGCACCTTGACTTCGTCGTTACATTTGTAGCAGTAACAGTCACAGCTATCTTCGTTATCGGCCGAAAGCGAGCCGAGTTTTACTGCAACGTGGTGACTCGAGGAAGTAGCATGAGCAAGAGCGTGGGAATTACCTTTCAATGAAGACCCAAACTGTTCACGGCCACAGGCAACCGTGCCACAGCTCAAACAAATCCATAAGTTCTCCGTGAGGTCACAAAGACTGCACTTTGTCAAGTCAGGTTTTTCGGTGGCCACACTTTCAATGTATAGAGAGTGCTCACAGGGAAACACCTCTTGTTCCCAAGCCTTGATGTCATCATTGAAGCTGGCCGAATTAGCGTCAATAAGATCCTGAGCAAGTTTCTTGACCCGATCCGAAGTCTGGTCAATGGCCACCAGTGCATCCTTAGGCGCAACATACACCAGGTACGACACATTGTAGATGTCCAGGTCCTTCTGCTCAACAATCTCCAACTTAGGCACCTTCAGCAGGCGATTAGTAAGCTCACGTTCCTCCAAACTCTTCAATTTCTTGGAGATGTTCACGAACAAAGGGTGCCTCTTGAGCGAGTAGTGCTCCAAGGTGTAGTTCTTGTGAGCAGCTCTGGAAAAGGCCTGGAAACAGCTCATACACACGTCCAACCCCAAGTCGTTGTTTTCAGCCGTATCAAACGAGTACATACACTCATCTTTATAGATTTTGGTGGACCCATCGATGGAGGGAAGGCTGGAGCCTGCGGTGGAGATGTATTCGACAATAGACATGGTCTTCTATGCGTCACTCAGAACACTATGTAGATTCACAATATGAGGATGTGCAGTTATAACCGGAATTATAAGGGTGTCTCTGATTCGCTATATATAACTGATTGGATCTTAGACACTTATTGGTTGCACTGTATGTTGTTCACTGTTTCACTATGCAACACACTGTATGCTGATCTATATATCTGTGATAAATGAGAAAGGTTCCGCGCGCAGCGAGCCATTTCGCACCCACCTGCTCTCCAGATAGTTTGCACCACTTGTCTTCTACAGTGAAAGCTTAGCTTTTTTATTACTAACCTCTTGCTTTGATTGTATAAATAACACATTGGATACTATGGATTTCGTTTCTGCTCTTTACTTTTCCAGCTGGTCTGTTTATGAACCCAAACACTTTGTGCTGGATCTCCCGGCTAATCAGCTAAGCCATGTGTTCTATGCCTTCATGAAAATCGATGCCAGTTCAGGAAACGTGTCTGTTGCTGATCAGTGGGGTGATGTAGACATGCCCATGCCGGATGGATGTACTGGTTCCTTGGCTTCATTGCAGGCTTTGAAGAAAAGGTGTCCTTGGTTGAGGTCCGTCATGTCTATAGGAGGCTGGGGAACGCACGAAGCTTTTGCGCAGGTTGCTTCGGACCATAAGAAATTGGCCAATTTCGTTTCTTCGTCTGTGAACTTAGTGTCGCAGTATGGTTTCGATGGCATTGACATAGATTGGGAGTATCCAGAGAACGATAGACAAGCATTGCAGTTGGTGGACTTGCTCCGCGTGCTTAGGTCCAGCTTGCACCCGGCCATGGTACTTAGTGTGGCCGCTCCTGGCACTTTTGAAAAGATCTCGGTGCTTAGAGTAAGGGAAATGGACCAGTACCTCACGTTCTGGAACGTCATGTGCTACGACTTTTCTGGAGAGTGGTCCGAACACGCGGAACACCACTCCAACCTCTACTCAAATGGGGTCAATGGCTTCTCGGCCGATTCGGCCATGAAAGAGTACTTGGCCCGAGGCGTGCCTGCCTCCAAGTTGGTGCTAGGCATGCCCATGTACGGGCGGTCGTTCCATAAGCCCAGCCACTTGGGACCACGGGCCAAGTTTTCCAAGACGTCATCGGACGGCATCGTGGACTACTGCAAATTACACGGAACCCCCACCTACGACAACAACAGCGTGGGAGCCTTCATATACGACGACAAAAAGAAGGATCTCATATTCTATGACAGTGTCCAGTGTGCGCAGAAAAAGGCCCAGTATGTTCGGAGCATGGGCTTGCGAGGAGGGTTCTGGTGGGACTCGAAAGGCGACTCCAATACATGCCTGCTTCTCACCGCGTTCTTGGACGAGCTTAGGCAATAAAAGGCGAGGCCAGTACTAGCTTTATAATATCGAGTCCATTCTGGCGAAGACGCTCAAAACGCCTGCAATAAGCTCTAGAGTAAGCTCACTATGCTGCTCGGTTTCGGCATCCACCTCCTGCTTCAAGTTGATGCCAAGGCCCAAAGGGCTCGGGGTGTTTTTGTATGGGAACTCACTATAGTCGTTCAATAGCTCATCTGCACGTGCAAAGGCCTGGTCCCGCTTATCGTAGTTCAACAGCAACAAGACATTTTCCAACACGTTGGCCGCGTATGCTGCACACACCAAGGAAATGGTTCTCAAGTGGCGGAACGACGTGTCGGCCAGGAACTGATCGTTACTCAACGAATCCAAGTCCACGGTTTTCTGGGTCAAAGTGCTCAACACTCTGCTTCGAATGTATTCTTTCGACATCTTGTCCGCAATAGGGTGCGTGGCCATGTCGAATAGAAAGAAGTTTTTCCTCTCTGTTCTCAAGATACCCTTATCCACCAAGCCCTTGGCCAAGCGTTCTCTGACCTGCTTCAATTGGTAGTTGATCTTCATCAAGTTCCATGTTTCTCCGGACAACAAATCGATCCAATTGGACACGGACAAGTGGCCCTCATCGTTCTTCATGATCTTCAAGGCCTCATCTAGCAACACCTCGCCAGTGGGTTCAGTATCAATGACCTCCACGAGACGGTCCGACAACTCGAAGCGGCGTCTGGCCGGATCATTGACAAGCGTGATCTTTCCACGAAAGGCCAACTCCAACAAAATACATCCGCGAAGGGCATATGAGATATTATCGTTCCAGAACGATAAGTAGCCCTCCTTGTCCTTTAAACCCATCAACAAGACCTCCTCCATCAAGGTCAAAAACGGCACCTTTAAAGTATGGTGGTCAGCGATATCACGAGCATCAATGCCAATCTTGTGGGAATTGCTTGCGTGGGAGTCCTCGTCGAAGGAACCCGAGTTTCGCGATGTGGATGCTGCAGCCGGCTTGGCCCCGCGACGTTTCTGCAACACTGACGACATTGTAGTAGCTGAAGTGGTGAGGTGGGGTGGATTGGTGATGGCTGGATAAGTGGGTGATTTGCTGGGGTAGTGTGACTCTAGACGAATTTTTTCGCGCACGACACGAGGCTGAGGTTGGGCCCATTACCCACCAGAGGAAAGAGGAGGGTCTACTCAATTGAGAATAGTTTAGTATTGTAGAGTTAGAATTGGGTTTCGAGAGAATATAAGTGGGTTGCTGAAATATGGGAACATTAGCCAATCGGAATCGTGTCATTGGGTGGTGGTGGCTCATGGTGAGTCTAGAAGCACTAGTCCGTGACCAATTGGGTCTGAGAACGTGGGTCAAGTAAATGACGCGTAATCAGCTGTTTGGCATTGGGTACTACTTTTTACGCTGGTTTAAGGTGATCTAGATGGTTCAGGAGTGTAGAAATTATGTGTAGAGTGGTGTAGAGTGGTGAAGTATAGTGTGCAGTCATACACACAACAAGTGGATAAGTATGAATTGCATTCAGTCAGAAAATTACTCCATATATAGAGTACAGTAGCTAGAGGATACAGATTATTCACAATTGGTCTGGCTGAAGGATTGTTTGAGTAGTGGGGTGTGGTAGTAATAGCAATATTTTGTTAGAGTCTTCTGGTGGCTAGTTGTAGTTCTTGTGTGTCCAGTGATACGATTCCATGTTTTCACTGCATAGTTGTATAGTCATGCTTAGTATGATACCAGTGAGTCTGTGTAGAGTCCTAATGAAAATACGCAGTAAATTTACTATGGAGGACAGCTTGGTGCCTAAAATATTTGCGGTCAGTAAATGAAAGAGAACATGTATACTTCCACATTTACTTTGTAGAGCAGTGTGTATTAGTAGAACCTGTGAGCATTCATGAGTAGACTTTCCAGACCTACTAGAGTAAGTTACATATATAGTATAGTGTACTGTAGTGTAGTCAGTGTAGTCAGTGTAGTCAGTGTAGTCATTGTAGTTAGTGTAGTCATTGTAGTCAGTGTAGTATTATCTAGTCTATAGTGTTAGATCTGATACGTCTTCCATAACCCGTCCGGTTGAGCTTACGACTGCCCATCTGTTGGAAGTCAACCACTTTTTGTTGGTAAATTTTCCTTGCGCTTGGTCAGCCGTCAAAGCTAAAAAGCCGTCCAGGCAGTTACGCTGAGAGCCGCAAAGCAGCTATCGCCGATCGGCTACTTATGCGACCTCGCTGTCAACTATTTGGGGAGCGTGATTTCTTCCTCTAAGTCTGATCAAATATAAATCTTAGTACCTGAAAGTTACGCAAGTAAAATGCAGTGTATGGGAGTTTAATCTGTAGGTTGGGGCTTAATCCATGATGCGTGTACTCTATATTCTATGGAATGATGTAGTGGGTAGTGGAATTTTGCCAGAGTTTACATTATGGCAATTTGGTTCCCCAGTAGAGTAGTATGGGATACTCAATTGTCACTTTAGCTACAGTACCTATAGAGTAAAGTAGTCATATACTGACAGTTCTGGAGAATACACTGGTGTTGCTGCCAGAGATATAGTACAGTTTAAGTTATAGTTTCAGATCCACCAGACGTTCGGCCTATTAAGGCCTCTCTGCCTGAAATCTACCAGCCACCTGTGACGAGTCCCTTTCTATTTAGTTATATATGAAGCCCTAGTCCCTTCCATTAGAATCATCCACGTATACAGATAACTTAATACTTAACGTTACAACAAGAATTAACATAGTGTATGATAGATATTAAAGTCAATGAGCGCGCAGTAGGGTATGGTGTAGGGTATAGTGTACAGTGCAATAATTGAGGTAGTAGAGTTAAGAGTACTGGGTATAAATCTGTAATAATCGGGGCCAGTAATATATTACATATTGCAGTATTACAGTATTACAGTATTACAGTTTTACAGTATTACAGTATTACAGCTTATTACAGTATTACAACGTATTACAGTATTACAGTATTACAGTATTACAGTATTACAGTATTACAGTATTACAGTATTACAGTATTACAGTATTACAGTATTACAGTGTATTACAGTGCATTACAGTGTTCTACAGTATTGGAGACAATGACAGGCTGTAGTGAGCAGTACAATGTAGAGTGGAACAGAAGCGCGTCTCAATTCCGTGGGCCATTCAGACAGCCTAGTACATACTAATAATTTATACTATAACCAGAATTACTATAGAGATAGTTCTGCCCAATATTACTGTAGAAAGTACTCAATACCAAAACTATCCTAATGCTTGTTACTACACACATACTATCCTAATAGTTGTTCCTATAACCATGCTTATATCCATAGGCCTGGTGGATGACTGGGTACGCACTACTCAGGCCGGTGCTGCGTATACTATATATGTACTGCATCAGAAACACCACCTTTCCACAAAGCATTCATTCTTTCCCCCGTCTACTCTTTCCACTCCTTCACTTTCACACACCACTCTCTGGCGCACGACTGCATCTCCAGCAGTCAAGTCCTCCTGTGTATAGAGTGGTTGTGTTCGACCGCCAAGGGTCCACTTCAGGCCAATTCTCAGTGCTATCAGCTCATAGTACTATAGTGCTTACTAGCGTCATCTTTTCAGCCCAGGCCTTTTCAGCTAGCTGAGTACTTTACTATAGTGTTTGGTCATATTACTCTGGCATCCAGGTCATAACGCATATTATAGTTTTCTTATACCGTCCTGTGCTGGAGACTCCCATACTGCTTACTTGTACCTTATCCATCCGGTAATAACACATGTCCAGGAACCTCTCGCTAGACGGCTTGTCGTTCTCCAATGACTCCGGCACGTTGGACCCCGCCGAGGACTTTGTGTCGTTTCCCACGTTGCCGGACCCGGAGGTGGTAGCCAACCGTTCCATCTCCAACATGCTCCAGAAGACTCTACGCAAGGTCACCAACAATGCCTCCAACTTGGTGCACAGCTACACGTCGCCCGGAAACGACCATGCTCCCAATAATGGTGACATCATTGAGTCACAGTCCATATATAACCCGGACGTTGAGGTGGCCGATGCTAAGACTGTGGATGTGCCTGAAGTCCCGGAATCTGCACCTGCTACTACAGCTGCTACAGCTGCTGCGGTTGCTCGAGATCCTCCCAAGAAAGATGTGAAGGAATTGGGCCTTCTACCAATGCCCGGAACTCCGGCTCTTCTATCTCCGTCGGACCTTAAGTCTCCTCCGGTGCAACAGATCCTGGAGCCTGCCATTGGTCCGCATGCCACATCTACATCCTCGGATGCTTTTCCACGGGTGATTTCCGATAAACGGTTCCTTACCATTTCTACCGTGCAGTATGCTCCTCAAGCTCCATCTGCCATCAATAAAAGCGATGTGACAGTGGTCAATACTGAGTCTGCTGCCACTCCAAGTACTCCTCTTGTTGACCATACGGCGAAACAGCCCGATAGCGGACCGGAACTTGTCAATCTACAGCTCCACCATTCGTCCAAGACTAAACCGCTTATGGTGGATAAGCTCAAGAATCAAATCTCATCTATCTTCAACAACTTACCCAACGATATTGAGGTTTCTGACGATGACTCGGCTTCTGAACCGGAAACTACTGATATCGATAGTATTCCTGCACCGCGGTCCAAGTCGGGTTCTATTTCCAGCCACTCCAAAGTCACCAAGCAAAGCCAGTCTCGCCTCCCTCGGACCCCTCCTCATCTGCATGCTTTAGTGACGAATCCACTCACAAGGAAAATCTCCGCCAACTTATCATCGGCCTTCATCGACAGTGCCAAGCTGATCATGACCACGAATTTGATTACCAAGTCCACCACTGGCTCCTCCAAGACAGGTTCGCTTGTGGAGAACAAAAAGAAAAGGAAGAAAAAGAGACCCCACCGATTGTCGGACAATCCGCTTAAAAGTGGAGGCATCGCAAAACACTATTGGATGAACGATTCATTTGTCAGTGACTGTCTCAACTGCTTCAAGCCATTTACCGCGTTCAGACGGAAACACCACTGCAGGTTCTGTGGACAGATCTTCTGTGCAGATTGCACCATCTTCATTTCTTATAGCCACTACAAAGACCAGAGGCTGGGTGTTGGTGCAGGAAAAGATATCAAGTCCTACAAGGATAAGTTGCGCGTGTGCAAGCCATGCTACTGTGACGTCATTGTCTACCTTAGTGACGATAGTCTGGAGTCGTCATCGGAAGAGGAGGAGGAAGCTGTTTCCAATAAAACGGCAGAACTCAGTGATTTCGAGGATAATGCACATGCGCTGGTGCAATCTTTGACGCGATTGAGGTCTTACTCGTTGAACTCTCTGAGAGACGTTGCTTTTGAATCTCCTTTGCTGTCCACCCGAAAAAACCTCCAACCCGATGAGTTGAAATCGGATGCAATGTCTAGTATGGACTTCAATAGCCAAAGAAGCCCGGATGCTTTCTGCCATAGACACCCTCCTCAAATGGCTATACCTACCACGCGAACTGGAGAAGCCGTGGAAATTCCTGCTTCCAAGTATGGTCACGGAAGTCTCCCCAAAGGCCAGCTAATGTTGAGCCCTGCAAGACCGGCCATGCACCAGAACATGACATATGCAAAGCAAGATTCTTTGAACTGGTATTACCCCAAAAGAGCTGCTTCGGTCAGCTCAGACTTGGGGCAATCCAGCAACTACCCTAATTTGGAAAACTTCAGCTCCATCTATAAGGCTGTGGTAAATAACCGGTACTCACGGATACCGTCTTCAGAACGCCTCAAGCCCACGCTTATTGGGTCCGAGCATGAGGGAGTTCTTGAACCCGAGGAGGATTTCGAGAGTGAAAACGAAGATGAGAACGTCATGTCGTTGTACGCATCTTTAAACCACGAGAACCCTTCAAGCTTAGGGTCCAGGCCTCACAACCCACTCGCTGTGTCTATGACTGGTGTGCCCACACTTTCAGAATTCCCAGCAATGAGCGGGAAATACATTCCCGCTAATTTGAGCCAAGAAATTGCTATGAAGCGCTTTGAGTTTAAACCTATTGACTCTTTTTCCGATGCTACCATCAACGAGAACAAGCAACGGTCCAACTACCGGTCCAACGAAAGAGCTAAGGCTTCGCTTCGAAGAATCAAAGACCGTCGGATCCACAAGCTGGGTAAAAGAGGCTATGGGGGCACCTTACCTATTGCAGGCAATAATTCGTCTCTCGACGGAAGTGTGTCGAGCCCCTTCAACACGCCTCTTTCCACCACGCCGCTTTCGTTTGCCCGCAAGTTCTCCGACCCATTCCTTACTCCTAGAACTAAGGATACAACTTTAAAGGAGCTTCTGCGCTCTACTACAGGTACACCTTCTCTTGGTATTCCAGATGAGACCCTAGCAATGCCTGTAGCAAGAATGCCTTCTGACAACAGTCACCTGGAAAAACAAGACTGGCGCACTAACCCAATGGAGGAAGACCCCATGACGGTTTCCTATAACATGAACATCAATAAGATGATCAAACAGTGTCTTGCAGACTGTGACATCAAGGATGCCGAGGAACAGCACCGGTGGGCAAGGGTATTCCGGTCAATTTTCAGCAACATCGAACACTTGAAGGTCATCGATACTCTTGACGTCAAGCAATACATCAAGATCAAGAAGATCTTAGGTGGGTCCATTGAAGACACCAAGAAGTTGGACGGGCTTTTCATCACCAAAAACATTGACTCCAAGAGAATGCACGATCTGATCGATAACCCCAAAATAGCACTTCTTGTGTTTCCCCTCGAGTATTTGAAGCAAAAAGAGCAGTTCATTAGTTTGAGAATCGTGCAGTCTCAGCAATCAATGTATATATCCAACTTGGTTTCGCGGTTGATCTCTCTTGAGCCCGATATCTTGATTGTGGGTGATACCGTGTGTGGGTTGGCGGAGAAACTCTTGGAAGAGGCCAATATCACGGTCATTTCCAATGTCAAGCCGCAAGTCATTGAAAGAATCTCGCGGTATACCAAAGGCGACATTCTCCAATCTGTGAATGACTTGTTTTTCAAAAAAGGAACCTTGGGCACCTGTGAAAAGTTTGAGGTTAAGAAGTTTGTTTACAAAGATGTGGTCAAAACATATGCATATTTCTTGGGAAGCCAGTTGGAGTCGGGTTTTACCATATGCTTGCGAGGCGGTGATGAAGAGTACTTGAGCAGTGCCAAATACGCCGTGGAGTCTCTTATCCCTGGGGTGTTCAACTCGAGATTTGAAAAGAGTTTCTTCCATGATTTTGACCTAACCATCTCCAAGAATCGGGAAGTTCTGTATCTGGACATGTTCCAGGGCACTCTTGAGGTTGACAATACAAACGACCAGAAAGCCATCTGTGTGAAGCTGCTCAAACAAAATGGAGTCACCAACTACTTGGAACTCTTTAACGAGAGAATCTTAAACTTCTCTCCCTCGGTGGAGTACCCGTTGCCAAGTGCTCTCAACAATGTGATCACTTCTTTTAAAAACTTTGCCGCGATATTTGAGTTCAATAAGCAATTACAACTCATAGACACGCAGGATGAGATCCGATCCGAATGGTTTGAGAAGTTGCAGTTCAATTTGAGCCTTGACAGGTTCATTGGAAAAGGTGATATTATCCAAACACTCAAGTTTGTGAGTCAAGACTTGCTCAACTTCCATCTCCAAGAGTTCCACTTTAGAAGCAGAATTTGGGTCAACTGCCTGAAGTATACCATTTACCAATTATACCCCATCTTCCACAAGAGCATCAACTTCTTGCACTCCAGAATCTCAATCAAACACGCCACTCCGTGCTATGGACCAATGGTTGTTGCGGTAGATTATTACTCAGACAATGATAAGTGTCTAGGTGTGTTCTTGGACCAGATTTTGCAGGAGTCCAATAAATCTTGTGACGAATGTGGTGACCTCCTCATTAACCACTACAATACATATGCACATGGAAACGCTAAGATTGACTTGATTGTGGAGAAAATTGAAGATATGAACGACCAGCCCAAGGAGAAAAAGCAAAGGATCATGTGGAGCTACTGCCCTCAATGCAATATTTCTACACCCATCAGGGCCATGAGCAACGAGACCTATTTTCTATCTCTAGGCAAATTCCTCGAGCTCAACTTCTTGTCCAAGAGCACACAGGTCAATGGCACCTGTCCTCACGACTTTAACAAAGAGCACATCAAGTACTTTGGGTTCAACGGCTACTACATTCGGATGGAGAGCTCAAAAATTGATACGTACGAGGTGGTGGTTCCGAAGACAAAGCTCGAGTTCATGGTTTTGACAGATGTGGAGCTGAAGATTTCCACCAGAGAGCATATACAAGAGTCGTCGTCGAAGTTCTTCAAAAGTGTTTCCAAAAGACTCAATCGAGTTAAGGTCGATACTTCAGACCAGGCAGAAGCAGGACACCAAAGGGTGGAGGAGTTGAAGCAACGGCTCAAGACACAAGAAGAATACATCTCGCAGAAAACCATCAACATCTATGAGGCCACTATTCCCACCAACTACTTATCGTTGAATGTGATCAATCGTGACATACAGGAATTGGGAGTTGCATGGGATAAGGAGTTCAATGACTTCGAAAACATGTTTTTACCCACGGAGAATGAAATCAACAAGATCACTCAATTCCACTTGAGAAACTTCTTGATGGACACTTTGGATACAGAGCTGAAACTGGACAAGGATATGTCACGCGAGCAAGAAGCGGAGGTAAATCAAGAACCTAAAAAGGATGAGCCCAAAAGCGTATCTTCTGAACTTGGAGAAAAAGTGGTCACTACTCCTACAAGAAGAATCCCCTCGGCCATTATAGGTGACAAAATCATGCAGATCCAACAGTCCCTTGAGGAGGACCAAAACAAGCACTTTCTCAAGTCACCGTCCAAGATGAAGTCTGATTCTCTCATGGAATTTAACTTTGCTGATTACAACAAGACGCATGCGCCAAAGAGAGTGCTGGACTTGACCAACTACTTCAACCAAATGACGTTGGAGTTTCAGAAGCAGAGGGAAAAGGTTCTTGAGAAACAGTCCAACAAGTACAAGGCTGTGCCCATTGTTAACTCTCAGCCCATAGTGGAGATCTACGACAACATCGAGGATGTGGTTGATGTGGACAACAAACAGACATCCAAACATACATTATCAGAGGAAAGCAGCGAGAATACTCTGCAGAACAATGTGGATGTTGACCAGGCCAAGAAACAGGTGCTAACAGACCTCAAGAATAAGGATGTGATGAAGGGCAAGATTGACATTCCGCAACCAGAAAAGAACTCGCTTCTCAAGTCGTTGACCAATTTCTGGGCTGACCGTTCTGCCACCCTCTGGGAACCTTTGGAGTACCCATTGGATTTCACAGAGCACACATTTGCCGACTCGGATGTGATTGTGCGTGAAGATGAGCCCAGTTCCTTGGTGGCTTTCTGTTTGTCTACAGCCGACTACAAGCAAAAGGTGATGGGAATGGCCACCAATTTTTCCGCAGATGATGATACCAGTGAAAACATGGAGCTGAATGAGCAGTTTCGCAAGAAGAGCCATCACTTCACCAAGATCGAGAAGAAGTTCAAGAAGAGATCCGACAAGAACCCCAGTCAGCAGGGCGATTTGGAGAGTATCATGACTAAGCCCAAGTTCAACCACTTGAAGTATCAGTTTACTGATGGCAGTACGGAAATGTCATGCAAGATCTTCTATAGTGAGCAATTTGATGCCTTCAGAAGGGCATGTGGAGTGGATGAGCTGTTCGTCCAAAGTCTCTCGCGGTGTATCAAGTGGAACTCCACCGGAGGTAAAAGTGGGTCCAACTTCCTTAAGACATTGGACAACAGGTACATTGTCAAGGAGTTGTCGAAATCGGAGTTGGAGTCGTTTGTGTCCATTGCACCGTTCTACTTCAGATACATTTCGCAATCGACGTTCAATACGTTGACCACGGCCATCGCCAAGATCTTTGGGTTCTACCAGGTGGAATTCAAGAACTCCATGAATGGGAAGACGTTCAAGATGGATTTCTTGATCATGGAGAATCTCTTCTACAACCGCAAGACAACGCGGATCTTCGATTTGAAGGGCTCCATGCGCAACCGGCACGTCAAACAGACCGGAAAGGAAAACGAGGTGCTCTTGGATGAGAACATGATCGAGTACATCTACGAGAGCCCTGTTTTCGTCAAGGAACAGCTGAAGAAGCTCTTGAAGGGTTCTTTGTTCAACGACACCGCGTTCCTTTCGGCCATGGACGTCATGGACTACTCGTTGGTGATTGGAATCGACGATGCTGCAGGGAAGCTATATGTGGGGATCATCGACTGGCTTCGGACGTTTACGTGGGACAAGAAGGTGGAGAACTGGGTCAAGGGCAATAGTTTGGTGGGCAAAAAGGGCAAGGACCCTACGATTGTCACGCCCAAACAATACCGGATCCGGTTCCGTGAGGCCATGGACCGGTACATTCTCGAGGTGCCTGATATCTGGTACGAGGGCTCCAAGTAACATGATTAATCAGTCCATGTTATCGGTCAATCTCTGAGATGATCACACTAGTGGTCTCCGAGTGTCATAGCAATGACAAGAGTAAAAAAGAATGAAAATAGTAAGAATCATGATGATATGAGTAGTATTAGTGCCCCTTCAACTTTCATAGTATCCTGTGATAGCATTCATTTTAATGGTCATACTATAGTCATACGAAAATTTCATAGTTGAATATCACAGTCATAGTATTAGCATACTGTCATACCATACTGTGGCAATAACACATTCTACAGCAAATTCCATGTCTCATTCTGGTAGAGTCGTGTACGTCGTAGTGTAGTACTATATAAAGAGAAGAGTTTCATGAGGCTCGCCGAGACCGGAAAAAAAAACCCACGCATGCTGGATAGGGGTCCAGGCATGGTCTAAATTAGCAGATGTGCGGCGCAGGCAGTTCCGTGCACCAAGACCATGGATCACCAGTCCCCAAGTCTAGAATTCCATATGTCCCAGTCCCAGCTTTGAATGCCGTTTCTTTTCCCTCCCCTCAACCCCTCCTCTCACCGCCCTGCTCCCGCCCTGCTCATTTTGATGTTTCATCTTGTCACACTCTGATACACCATGCGCGTCGGCTATTGACCGCTAATTAATCTACACGACGGCAGCAGGCACACTAGAGGCAGACAATAGAGATAAGAGGAGAAACATAGGAAGTGTGATTGGGTTGGCTTGCTATTTGTGTTGATTTGTTTGTGTCTGAAACCCCTGGAATCTTTGAAAATCCCAAAATATTTAAACCCCTCCAAGTTCCCCTTTTTTGGTTTCCGGCTCTATGGTTCCCTTATGTGGCTTGAAGCAGACCTTTTCCGGCGTCGTGAAATCCAGGCGCGCTGTGTGCATAAGATTCTGACATGAATAGAAGAGGTGCGGCTCGCTTCATACCGAAAACAAAGGCCATCCACGGGCCACTGAAACCAATACAAAGGCGAGAGTTTTGTTTATTTTGCACAATGGGTGGATGATTTCTGGTTGTCTGCAGGATGTTTCAGACCCAGCGCTGGACCAAATAAATTCCATAAACCCCCCACTTCACATTTCAAACTGGGTTACGAGTGAAGCCCTTGGGCCCGGTCAACCTATTACCCGTACACCCGTGCACCGCCTATCTGTGCGGGCCGCTGCAAGTAAACAGAGCCACGCCCTAGGAGGAATGAGCACCACCAGTGCGCAGCCGCGCGTGCCCCATATCGAGCATTTTCAGCATTAGCCTTTTGAATAAGACACTACGGCTATTTTTCTATCCTGAGCACCATCTGCAATTTTTCTGCCTTCGGCCTGGTTTTAGTCTGGTTATAGCTGGGACTTTTGTCGAGATTTACTAGTCTATTTTCTGGCTACTCAAAATACTTTGATCTTCCAACCGCCTTGTCACTAGAAAGTTTCTTATTATAGAATTATTCTTCCTGTTGAAATAGTTCCTGTTATTGAATTGATCCAGATTTGATCCACTTGAATTCTTTGCAACAAACTGGCTTGCCGTTTGAATACCGCCTTTCAACCACCAATTGAACAATTGAACTGTCCAACCTACTCCGCTCCTTTTTGGCTCTTTTTTTTTTTGCTTCACTCAGCCCCTTTCCAAGCTGATCCTACTTAACAAATTGACCCCTGATTGTTCTAAGCCTTGAAATCCACCATGCGAAATCCCATTCTAGCTGGCTTTTCGTCACTATTATTGCTCGTGGCCTTGGTGTTCTTAGTGCTATCTTTGGTGTCGGTGCCCATAGTCCAAAGCCTCCATTTGGCATCCACTGGTTCAAACACTTACGGCATTTTTGGCTCCTGCGAGGACTCCACTTGTCTGCTGCCTACATATCCCATCGATGTGAGTTCCATTACCGATGGACTCTTGCATTCGGATACTAGAAGCACGTTGGTCAAGACCTTTATCGTGGCTCCAATAGCTGCAGGGTTCGTGTTTTTTGCCTTCTTCTTCACCTTTCTCTCTGTCTGCATGTCTGCGAGCGTGGTCAAGATCTTGTCGCTAATCTTGAGCATTGTGGCTGCTATACTGACCACCTTGATTGCCGTGTTGGTGATTCTCGTCTACTATCCCCATGTTGAGTGGTTGGCCTGGCTCCAGATAGTGGCTGCTGGCCTCTGCCTCATCTCGCTTCCTTTGCTGTACCTCTCCATCGGTGTGAACCTGGATGAGGACGAGGATTCGGAGGAGGACTCCATGGAACAAATGAAGTTCGGCAAGTTCAAAGATAACAACAAAACCTTCAATATGCCTGAGAAGAGCGGCCTCATGGATAAGCTGTTTGACTTTACCGATGATGAAAATTCCAAGGACTATGGTTACCGTGGGCCAGTGGCTACACCGAAACATACCTTTGGTCCTCTGGCTCAGTTGTTACAGCTGCCCAACTCTAGCTTCCTGGAATCTCGGCCCAAACAGCCAAACGACTTGACCAGAAATAACGCTCCTCCTCGCAATGGCCAGAACTACCCTAGCTTGAACCAAGGCCCTGGTCTGCCTGTCTCTGCCAAAAGGCAAATGGCTCCTACGTTTCATGCTAGTGCAGGCACTCCTTCTTATGCAGAGTCACCCTTGGCCGCCAAGGCTCCTTATCCTCCCGCAGACAGAACGTCTGCAATCTTCAACTCGGTCAACTATGGTGTTTTCGACCACCACCCCAATGTGGAGGGCCATCAGCCTTTCACTGAGATGCCCGACCACCCCGACGAGAATGACCGTAACTCCTTGTCTTCAGACAGACAGCTTGACTCAGACGAGGAGTCTGACTTCACCAGTGTTTCCCAGAGACCCCCCAATGCAATGTACACGTCTCCCAAAGCACACCACTACTACGACCCTAGTGGCCCTTCACACAATTACCAGCAAGGTTATCAGCAGGGCTACCAGCAGGGCTACCAGCCACAGCCGCCTGGGCCTCAAAATTATCCCAACATGTCACATTACCTGCCTTCAAATGCTAACCAGGAGAGATATCACCGGCCACCACAGAATGCGTACCCTCCATTCCAGCCTAGCCATCCTCAGCCTCCTCGGCCCAGCAACCGCCCTACGATCTCCGACAATGCTTTAAATAACAATCCTGACTTTTCCTTGGGCTTCAATAACAGAAGGAAAACGGGTGCTCCCCGCAGAGGTGGCTTCCAGCCTGTTGCCAGAGCAGGACCTGGCCGGGCTGGTGCCCGCGACGGGCCCTATATGTTTTAAAAAATTACGATATTTAAGAGCCAGTGCTCAACAGGGTTTTAATCATGGGCCTCTTATGATAGGTTTTAAATGATACATGTCGATGTGTGGTGGTTTGAATTACTTATAATACATGCATCGCCCAGCTCATATGATCATGTCAACCTTTGGATCTTTCTCCGGCACGGGTCGCAGATCCGCAGGCACATCTGAGTCGGGGCCAGCCACGGGGTCTACTTTGGAGTCTGGAGAATGAGAGTCCAGACCCGAGCCTGTGCTTGGTTCATGTACCACGGTGGTCTTCCCCGAAGGCCTCACCACAACCACAATGAATAATGCCAACACAACGAGGCACAATAGAAAGATGATTTTGCACTTTGTAGTTCTTTTTTGGTAGCCCTGGGCCTTGATCAATTCCTTATCCGAAGACTTCAAGTCCTCTGCGGCACGTGACAAGTTGTAGTCCACGCGGTCCAACATACTGCCCTGGTCCACCACCAAGCCCTCCATTTCCTTGAAGATGGTGGAGATTTCTAAAATTCCCATGGCAAGCTTGGAGATCTCCCGCTCACGTGAAGCCATAAGGGTGGAGTCCAGTGATTTTTGAAGCTGTTGCTGCGCTTGTTGTAGAGCCGACTTGGAGTAGTCTTCAATGTCGCGAGAATCCTCCTCGGCCAAGAGCTGTGCCTGCAGAGACAGCGTAGGAGGTGGAGACGATAAGAGAAGATCGGTTTCGTCCTCGTCCTCGTCATCCTTCAAAAATTTGATGTAGTTGTTTTGTAAGTTGCGGAACACAAGCGAACTGTCCTGGATCTTCAAGGCATAGGTCTTCTTATAGTTGGCAATAATCATGAGCTCATCGGGAGTATAGTTCAAATTAAGGCGCAGGTGGTTTTTCTCGAGAAACTCGAACTTTTTGATTAAAACATAACACGCCTCGAACACCTTGGTGATGGAGTAGTTCAAGTCGTCGATGGTGCGCTCCAAGGCTTGCTTATCGCTATCTCGAGCAATCAAGAGTTTCTTGTACATCAGACTCAACTCTGTTGTTTTCAGTTTAATTTGTAGAAGGTTCTGATCTAGTGAAGAGGAGATCTCAAAGATGGACGGAGCCAATGGCTTCATCTCGATCTCCTCGTGGTCCTTATACTTGCGGGCTGTCAGCTTGGGGCCCACGGTCTTCCGTGAATACATGAGGCCCTCCTCCTCCTCGGCGATATTCGTGAAGCGGGCATGCGATTGGTTGACTCGGGGGATCGTGCGCCGATACGAGAGGTATAGGTTTGTCCGGTCACGAAACATGGTGGTGGAAGTGACGAGTGATGTGGAGTTAACGTGGAGCACGCACGGCAGTGTGCAGGCCCAGCAACAAGATCAGAGCTACTCCATTTTAAACATAGATGCTGAGTATTTCAGGGGTTGTGAGTGAAGTAGTGCTGTACTTTGCTTGTATGGTGTAAGTATTCTGTAGTGATAGAAAAGTACCGGATGGAATCTTAGGCGTACAGGTGATGGTGTGTTGGGATGATAGTTGGTTGGTTTTTGACGGTTGGGTGCGAAACGTGGTTTTTGGTTAAATATGGCGAGAACGAGCAAAGGCCCAAACAATACAGTCGGAAAATAAAATTACCTTTTTAAATAGCACTAGCATTAAAAGTAATTACCATCAAGTTCTACTTTTTTCGTGCTACCGACCAATACATTAGTACAGCTGAACAGTACTTGTTAGATCCACGATAGACAGGGCCTTGCCTATAGAATTCATGAAGCCTACTCTTCCCGACAGCAGAAATGACCATTCCAAAACCGTGTACCATTGCTGCATGAAGTGCTACTATGGTCCTCTTTCGAATATTCTAGAACAGCCCTTGCCATTGTTCTAGTGGAGCGTTTTCCGGTAACACGTTTCTCTCAAAGTTATACAAGCCACTGCGGTTACTCGCTTCAGAACCATCAACGAGCGAAGTATTAGTATAAATGTATTAAAGAACATAACAGTACTATTACTGGACAGTACACTTCCACTGCTGGACAGGACCGTTACGGACCAACTACCCCAATGACATTTGCCCAATTTTATGATAATTAGTATTAGAAATACCCAGAACCAAGATTACATGTATCCCCCAGATTATTTGCACTTGCACTGGGTACTTATATAGGGTACCAATACTCAGTACTAACATTGGATAACATAGGGCACTACTTCTGAGCGTTCCTAATCACTACTACTATTTTCTTTACTGTGACAATGCAATAGTTTTCTCTACACTGCTCCTGGTTTTATACTAGAATTATTACTGACATTAGTACTCACATTATACCAAATGGAATTGACAAGATCCTCTGTCTACTGCTCATTACAGAGTCTTGTACCACACCAGTAGGTCATGTGGAAGTATTTCTACCAAAATGTCGTAGAAAACTGATCATAAACGTGGGCCGAAACAAAACTGTTCTGTCGAACTCATTGACTAGTATCTTCAAACAGTGGACTCCCGTCTTATCTCATTATTTTCAATCTGAAATTTCAATCTGGTGTCCCAGAACTTTAGATGCACAAAAAAGTAAAATTTTGGCCATTATTACAGATTCACCCACTCATGTGGAAGATTTCTTTGCAACTGCAACCAGTCCTACTGGATGTCAAGTGCACTAATTCCTTTGAATTCGGTTGAATTCGAGTATCTTGTTCCACAACCGTAAGCGGTGATTCAGCAGAAGGTCATAGATACTCCAATGATTAGCTCCAGAACCACCGCTGGGTGGAGCACGTATACCATATACAATAAGTCAGTACTTCTATTCAGCAAGTCTTGCTTTAATGCAGTAAGTAATGGGTGCAGTACATTTAGTCTAAGTGTTCCAAAGTGAAATTATTAGTCATCAACCCAATGCCACAATGGATTGTGGGTTTGACTATCACTCATATTTCAAGTGTCCGCCAGATTACCTCGAGCCAAAAGCCTAAATATATAGTCTGAGATTTGATCCCGACTGTCATCATCCTACTTATTAGTAAAATCATTTTTTCTGTTCATCTTTAAAAAAGCTGACCCGAATTAGACTTATAGTTGAGCAGCCAGAAACATCATTAGAGTATCCACCATTAAAAGGAATCTCATGTTGGCAGATCGCATAAAGAATCACTTAAACAAAGTGATGGAGCTCAATGACTTGATCACAGAGCACTGAAGCTGGTCTATATACACGTGGTTATTGGTGGTGGTCACTGCTCAGTGACAGTCTGCTCACCCTGTTTACTCTCCTGCTCCTTCTCCAACAAAAACTTTTTCCACTCTGGCAAAGGCGCAGGCTGCGATTTACGCATCTCATCCTCCTTCATGGACAAGACGATTGTACTGAGCAAAAGCACTATGGTGATTGCCTGGGCATACATTCTTGCCTGAACAAGCTTCTGGGGTCTTGTCATGATCTTGTCCCGATTGACAAGAACCCACGAGCCGTACAAGGAGGCAACCCACGTCAGGAAGATGATCTTGTACTTGTTGGTGGAGAGAAACGTGATGATTTTCTCGGACGTGGACGCGTTCTTCCACTGCTTGAACTCCTCCAAAACTTTCTGGTTGGTGTGGCCAGATGAGTACATCTTACGGTCAAATTCCACAGACCCTTCGTCAGCAAAAAAAGCAGTGGACGAAATCGTGGGCATGGTGAGGATGGCCGTTTTGATGGAGGTGTTGAACCGGTTGAACCTCGCAGGCTGCCTGGCCTTGAGAAATGCAAAGAGTCCAATGGAAAATACAGACCCGTAGAACATCCCTTTGAGGCCTGCGGCCACCACGTATGCCTTGTGTGCCTCGCGTTCCTCCTTATCGATGATCTTCATTGTGGAGGTGGTGAGAGGAATAGGACAGGTCTGAGAAGATATGTGTGCGCCACTCCTGCACCCATCCACACCACTCATAGGTACTACCATCAGGTTCCATCAATATGAAAAAAAAGGAAGGCCAAATCAATTCGTGATTCCGTATCTTTTATAAAATGTTTGGTCTGTGGTTAGGAAAGGTTTTCATTTCGAGCAGATTCGGGACAGCAAGTTGAGGATAGGTCATAGAATGTGCAGGCCAGCTTACATGGCATTTACTTTTTATATGGATTTTGCAGGAGGTATGGATTTTGCAGGAGGTATTGATGTTTAGGAGATGTTTCAGATGTTTCAGATTCTTTTGAATGATGTTTCACATGGTTCAGGAAGCGTTTCAGATATTGTCATGATGTTCATTGGTGTTAGTCGTAGACTCTTGGTGCGGCTGGACCAGGAACAAGTCCGCCACTCTAGACACACTAATAATACTAAACCCAGAAATCAGCACAAAGCATAAATCCCTATGGACCAGTGAAATAACCAAATTTGTTTTTCCATAATGATTCTACAATTGGTATTTGCTCAGTATAGACCACTGTATAACCACCATAATTAAGTCGCACATGTACTATGGATTGCAATAATTGCACTCAATTGCACAGTAAAGCACCCTCAATTGCACTAAACTGCAGTCAATTGCATTTTATTTGCAGGAAAAATATACCAAAATGTCACGAAAAAAGGGAAACAGCACTGAAAAACATTCAAATTATTCTGCATTGTCCTCTAGAGTACCCTAATCTATCCTGAAACACTCTAAGCCGCACGGACTTGTACCAATCACTCATTACTTCTGTTCCATAGACCAAATAACAGGCTATTCCAGAGGTTACGTAATAATTAATAAATCTTCAAGTATATTTTTCTATTTACACTGAACTTCACACCAAATTACCATAGTATATTTACATTGCACTGTAGCTTGAGATGACTGATAAATTGTACTCTAAATGCACTTGGCTCACTATATAATTCTGGTAACACCCGTTTCACCAGATTGCACCATCATTCGTTATTAATATATGTGGAAATAAACCAATTCAAGTACCTAAAGAATCACCAACCCTTCTAGCCCACTAGATTTGACTCTATGGTGTACCTGGATTGTACTCTAAGTTGCACTGATTGCACTTTAAATTGTACTCTAAATGCACTACTAAGTGGACCACAAAGCGTCACTAAGACAAATATAAATAGCCCCAGAGTTCACCAGTCCCAGACCAAAACCCAAACCCAAACCAAATTAAGAAAAAACTCAAAACAAACCCAAAACAAAATAATTACTTGTCATATAAACCCACCCGGTCCAAAGTCTATGTACCTTGTATACCCATCTGTCACCGGACCAGATAAATGGCTTTCGCAGCTGCCCAGTGTACACACCCGCAGCTCCCTAACAAAGTACTCATTCACAAATAAATTCGTCCATAAGCCGCAACCTCTGGATCCATTCCACCTCCATCCAACATTGTCCATTGACGCAGATCTCCTACTCCGGTACACAGTCACCTCTTCTGCTCTGCTGGAAGCCCGAGTTTCCGCATCCCGTCTTCTGGCTGCCTCTTTCCTACCACCCAATCAAGCCGGCATCATGAGCGCTTCTTCCGGCCAGAAACACCTGTCTGGCGCCATAAACCCCTTCAATACAAACCCTCGCTCGTCCCGTGCCGACACCATGCACACGCCCCGGTCGCCGTCGAGGTCCACTCGAACACTTTCTCCCCCCAAACCTGGCGAAAACATCCCTCCGCCGTATCCGCCCACGTCGCCCCGTCGCAGAACAACAGGCAGGCCCTTATTCAGCGACAGACACATCCCTAATCGTACAGGTATCGATTTGCAGGCGGCCTTCAGCTTATCCAACCAAGAGGTTGTGCCTGACCTTCGAGCCAGTGCTTCTCGAAACCCTAATTCGCATGCCGAAGAGCTTTCTCCCAACGAAATCGAGATCCGCAAGGAGGAGGAGGCCAACCGCAACTTCTCCAGCGTGCTCAAGGCAGAGCTCTTCGGCGACCACGTGCCCATGGCCACTGCTGACCTCTCGCGAGGACATAATAGAGACAATACTTCCACAAACGACTCCACCAACTTGCGGGCTTCCAACATGGCTCCCACCACCATCTCCACGAATAGCCTGACCACGCCGCCGCGGCAGGGTGACGTCTCCAACGTGACCGGCACCCCACGTCAAAAGACAAATCTCTTCACATACCAACTGCCCAGCAAAGCTCGGCCCATTTCTCGTGACTTACAACAGGAACTCTTCTCACTATCGCCCGTGCGCCTGGAGTCTCAGAAATTCTTGTTGAGTCCCCAGAAAAAGGCCCGCTCCATCTCCAAGGTCCCCTACCGTGTTTTGGATGCGCCTGAACTCTCGGACGACTTCTACTTGAACTTGGTGGACTGGAGCCTGCAGGACGTGTTAGCTGTTGGCCTTGGCGACTCCGTGTACCTCTGGGACGGACTGTCGCAGTCCGTGGAGCGGCTCTGCGTACTAGAAGACAAGGATAAGGTGACGTCGTTGAGTTGGATTGGCTCCGGTACTCACTTGGCCGTGGGAACGCTGAAAGGCTTGGTGGAGATCTGGGATGCTACGAAAATGAAGTGCGTGCGGACCATGACTGGCCATAAGCTCCGAGTGAGTGCATTGGCTTGGAACAAGCACATTCTTTCTAGTGGATCCCGTGATAGGACTATATACAACCGAGATGTCAGGGTACAGAGCCACTACATCAACAGTCTTGAGTCACACAAGCAAGAAGTGTGTGGGCTCAAATGGAATACCGAAGAGAACAAATTGGCCAGTGGTGGAAACGATAACAATCTATTCATCTGGGATGCCATGAACACCAAGCCTCTCTACCAGTTTTCGGAACACAATGCAGCAGTCAAGGCCATTTCTTGGTCACCCCACCAACGAGGCATCTTGGCCTCTGGTGGGGGCACGGCCGACAAAACCATCAAGGTGTGGAACACCCTTACGGGGACGCGCATCAACAACGTGGAAACCGGCTCGCAGGTGTGTAATCTCGTGTGGTCCAAGAACTCCAATGAGATCGTATCTACTCATGGGTACTCGCGCAACCAGATCATAGTGTGGAAGTACCCTTCGATGCAACAGATTGCGCAGCTCACGGGCCACACTTACCGCGTGTTGTACCTTTCATTATCGCCAGACGGAGAAACCATTGTCACGGGAGCAGGAGACGAGACATTGCGGTTTTGGAACGTGTTTGAAAAGAACGTCAATGACGAGCCTTCTTCGTCGGTTCTACTTGATGCGTTCCTGCAATTGAGGTAAGAACAAGCCGTATGTCCACGGCTCTGCGGCATTCGACTAAACATTGAAGCCGCGTCTCCACGGCTGTGCAGTGGCTTCCAAGTATGACAATGTCAGGTAGTTGATGAAGCGGGCCTGCATAAGTTCGAGAAACAATAAGTGTTTGAAATGCGAGTGGTACGACGCAGAAGAGTCGGTGCGCTGGGAAATTATAAGATCAGACAGTCACAGATCATGTCCGCCTCGAAGAAGAGTCTCGAGTTGGTGATGATCACCAAAATTATTGTATACTGTAAGGAAACGTTGGCAGAGCCACAAAATAGCACAGAGCATTAAAGTAGTCAGCACAGCGAAACCTGGTACAATAGAACACTGCTAATACAATAACGCTGCCAATACAATACCGCCAATACTAACGCCAATACTAACGCCAATACTAACGCCAATACTACTGCAAATACAATAAACCATACAATATACAATAAACCAACACCACACCACTACTGCCATACTACCAATACCATACCACTACTGCCGTACTACCAATACACTAGTATACACCAATAAAGTCTTAACTCAAGCAATCTTAAGCACTCTAACCAATTCAAATGATGTAAATGATAAAGTAGCCCACAAGAGACTAGGATGTACACGTGATCTGCCATGGGGGAATTATGCCGTGCACGTCACTTATCTCTCCACCGATCTTTCCTGATACACTCTAGTGCGCGCGGCCCCGCCAACGGAAGTCTCGCGCTAATCGCACAGGAGGAGAGATTACTCATCGTCAGCTATAAAGTGCGCGCCCGCTGCACTTCATCCTACCACTACAGTAATCTCTCTTTAATAGACGCCATTGATTCTCCGAGATACAAGTATCCACCAAATATTCGTATTTCCAAAATAAATTGATAGAGCGATTATTCAAGCGTTGAATTGAATAATCATTGAATCATTGGAATACATTAAAACGTCATTTCCATTTAGTACTTGACCCGAAAGTTCAGGCTGTTTTAGTCTCTTTGATTGTGTGTTCAAATTTTGTGTTCATTTTTGACTACTCATTTTTGTCTGTTCCAACTTAAGGGCCTCATTTGAAAGAAGCCATGACTAAACCAGCAGCAAAAGACTTGTCGCACCATTTGAGCGTGGAGGCCAAGTCCCGCAAGCCGTCCGCATTGAAAGGCGCCTTTAAGTACTATAAGCTTCCAGGCATGACGTTCCTTGGAGGTGGCTTGCCCATGGCCGATTACTTCCCCTTCAATGTCATTGGGGCCGATACACCTACACCTCCTTTTGCCAATGGCATTGGGGCTGAGATCACCGAAAAGGACAAGACGGTGTTGAGCATCCATAAGAGAGCCAGTGAAGAGTCCACGGCAGCCAAGGATGTGGAGTTGGCTCGGTCATTGCAGTACGGCTTCACCGAGGGCCAGCCCGAATTGTTAGACTTCTTGAAGGAACATACCCAGTTGATCCACAACGTGCCATACGAGGACTGGGACCTTATCAGCACCATTGGAAACACGCAGTCGTGGGATGCGTGCTTGAGGACTTTCACCAGCAGAGGCGATGCCATTTTGGTGGAGGACTACTCTTTCTCTTCTGCCTTGGAGACTGCCCATGCTCAGGGCATTACCACTGTTCCAGTTCAAATGGATGCTTATGGTATTATTCCTGAGGCTTTGGCCCAGCTCTTGAAGAACTGGGTGGGACCCAAGCCAAAGATGTTGTACACCATCTGTACGGGCCAGAACCCCACTGGTTCGTGTATCAGTGCCGAGAGAAGAAGGGAGGTGTATCAGTTGGCACAGGAGCATGACTTGATCCTCATCGAGGATGAGCCCTACTTCTTCTTGCAGATGGAGTCGTACACCCGGGACTTGGAGGCGCGGTCTAAGAAGCACGTTCACGACCACGAAGAGTTCATCAAGGCCTTGGTGCCTTCCTATCTCTCCATGGATGTGGACGGAAGAGTGTTACGGTTGGATTCTGTTTCCAAGACCATAGCACCAGGAGCACGGTTCGGATGGGTCGTGGGCCAGAAACAGCTTTTGGAGCGGTTTGTTCGTTTGCACGAGGTGTCAATCCAATGCCCCTCAGGCTTTTCGCAGTCCTTGTTGAACGGGTTGTTCCAGAAATGGGGCCAAAAGGGTTACTTAGACTGGTTGATTGGCTTGAGAACTGAGTACACCCACAAGAGGGACGTGGCTATCGACTCCCTCTACAAGTACTTCCCACAGGAAGTGGTGACCATCACTCCTCCCGTGGCAGGTATGTTCTTCACGGTGAACATCGACTGTTCCAAGCACCCCAAGTACGAGGAGTTTGGTAGTGACCCGTTGAAGGTGGAGTCAGCCATTTATGAGAGAGGCTTAGAGTACGGATGCTTAATGATCCCGGGCTCGTGGTTCAAGGTGTCTGGCAAAACAGACCCTCCACAACCCGAGGTGCACGTTGGAACGGAGCTTGACCATACGATCTTTTTCCGGGGTACCTACGCCGCTGTTCCCTTGGACGAGTTGGAGAAGGGCTTGGAGAAGTTTGGCAATGCCGTCAAGGCCGAGTTCAACTTGTGATCTGCAAACCGTTGATATTTATTAGATGTAGAGACAGACCAGAATGTGATTGACGAATAAAACCAAGAGTCATTGATTGGACTCAGAGTGTTCTCGAGTAGAGGCAAAGAATACGCAGGTATTCAGAATGTTGGAAAAGGAAGAATACATAAGGATGCAATCAGTAGTAATTTGATAAATTTGTGCCCAGTCATAGTCATAGTCATAGTCATAGTCATAGTCATAGTCATAGTCATAGTCATAGTCATAGTCATAGTCATAGTCATAGTCGTAGAGTATGCACTCATACTACACAAGAAGCTGCTTACAAGTAGAAACTGTATTGAGAAGAGCGTTTGACCAGATTCACACTCGGCAGATTCTCTGGCTCAGTCAATACTTCGTTATTAGCTTTATCGTTAAAGCTTCAAGCCAATTCCAGGTTTATGGAATAGCTGACCAAGAGCAGATGGGTGGATGATGTAAAGACTACATGTCAGAGTAACCATAGACAGGGTGATTTTTGGTGGGCTGATTAACCCCGGTGGTTTTAATAGACACAAACAAGAATGTAGAATGGATATAGAATATTATCTGCTACTGATATACTACACTAGGCTACAATCAAAGCTCATCTATACTAGTATATACTCACTCGACCAGTCTATACTCTGCCAGTCTATACTAGTCTATTCTACGTAGAACAGAGTAGAGTATAGTGTAGTGAAGTAACTGGAGTAGAGTAGGTAGAAGAGAGTATAGTGAATGCTAAGGAAGTCAGTGACGGTTCTTGCCATGGTCTAGACTAGGTCTAGTACTAAGATTTCCAGGAAATAAAATGTAATAAAACAAGTAATGTTTAATAATCTGGTCTAAAGCTGGTATTGGTAACCCTATATGGGTGACCTTAGACTACTCTTACAAACCACTTTCACAGACCACTCTTACAACCAGACTTACAACCAGACTTACAACCAGACTTACAACCAGACTTACAACCAGACTTACAACCAGACTTACAACCAGACTTACAACCACTCTTACAAACTACTATCATATATAATGGAGGGTGGTTGATGTGCAACAATTAAAGTGGCCTGGAGAGAATTGTGTTCGGAAAGACAGAGGTCTCAGAGTATATTTTAACATGGTTGCAAAATATATAGAGAATCTAAATTGGAATACAGAATAATGTACAATTTAGAATCTGTGTTAGTAGAAGAGTATAGAAGTAAAAGAGTGAAGCGTGTAGACAGAGGCCTGTAGGTATGTATTGAATAGGAAATCTACCAAATTGGATCTGAATTATTGTTATATCTTTATGTGATGAATATTAGCTCCACAAAAACAGTGTACAAATAAAAAATAGAAAAGACTGTGTGCAATTTGAAAGTATATCTTGGATTGTAGTACGCGGTGGTCGTTGGTGTATTTGGCTGCGGTCGTGAGAAATGAAGGAGCCATCAGCACCCAAAGCCACCAAAGCCACTTTTAAAATTACTTGCTGGGTCAAAATTCCCAGCACCAACTTCCCAATTTGTAGTATTCCAATTTGTAGTATTCCAATTTGTAGTATTCCAATTTGTAGTACTCCAAATTGTAGTATTCCAAATTGTAGTATTTGGGTGCTTCGTTTCCACTAATGCCTCTGGTCTCTGTTACTCCCAATAAAAGTATGACCTTCTTTAGGCTTGAAAGATAGCAGACTCCAAAATAACTAGACTATAAATTACGAAAATCAATGTAGAGTAAAAATAATGAGTAGAATAGTGTATAATAAAATATGATGGGTACAATAGAGTATAATTGTGGTATAGTGATTTGCAGGTGTACGGTGCACAATATATAGTGAGGTGGAGTGAGTAGAGTGAGTAAAAAATGAGAGTGCCAGTGAGTGAGAGTGCCAGTGAGTGAGACTAGTAGTGCGCACAGCGATGTAGCTCCACACCACCAGGCATGAAGATACTCAAGCTTCCCTGGCTCAGCCACAGAGGTACGTCCTACTCCCATATTCCAGAACCTAGAACAACGTTTACTAACTGCAGCCGACAACAAGCCCATCGAATGCTACTCCATCAGCGTCAATAGCCAGGGCACCAAGTTGGCGTCCGGAGGCCTAGACGGGAAGGTGAAAGTGTGGGACGTTCAGTCCGTGGTGACATACAAAGAGCTCCCGAAGGACTCGGAGACCCTTCTGCACCGCATGGAGCAGCCACAGCGTCTAGAGCGCCCGCTAGCGTCCATGAGCAGGCACAATGGAGTGGTAACCAGTGTCAAGTTCTCGCCTGATGGGAAGTACTTGGCTTCAGGCTCCGACGACAAGATCGTGTTGATCTGGGAAAAGGACGACGAGCAGGCGGCCCGGCCCAAGCTGTTTGGCGAGACCGAGGCCGACATGGAACATTGGACTGTGAGAAAACGGCTTGTGGCCCATGATAACGATGTCCAGGATATTTGCTGGAGCCCCGATGGGGCGTTACTCATAACCGTGGGGCTTGATCGGTCTATAATCATCTGGAATGCTGTGACGTTCGAGCGTATCAAACGGTACGATATCCACCAGTCTATGGTCAAAGGTATAGTGTTTGACCCGGCCAATAAGTTCTTTGCCACGGCCTCGGATGACAGAACCGTCCGTATCTTCCGCTACTACAAGAAAATGAACGAAGTGTCGTCCAGTGCATACGAGTTCCAAATGGAGCAAGTGGTGGTGGACCCGTTCCAGAAATCTCCTTTGACGTCGTACTTCCGCCGTATGTCTTGGTCTCCCGATGGCCAGCACATAGCTGTGCCCAATGCAACCAATGGACCAGTCACGTCCGTGGTGATTATTAATAGGGGCCACTGGGCCACGGATGTGTCTCTCATAGGCCACGAGGCACCATGCGAAGTGTGCTCTTTTTCTCCCCGCATGTACCAGCTCGACGGCAAGGACCCAGGGTCCGAGGGCAACACTACCGTTATAGCCACGGGTGGCCAGGATCGCACTTTGGCCATCTGGAGCACGGCCTTGACGAAACCGTTGGTGGTGGCACGAGACGTGGTGTCCAGGTCTATCACTGACTTAGCCTGGACGCCGGACGGACAGACGCTTTTCGTGAGCTCGTTGGATGGCTCCATCACGTGCTTGATTTTCGAACAGAACGAGTTGGGTGTCTTAGTCAGTGACGATGCCATTGGCTCACAGTTGGTCAAGTATGGTGGAGACAGAGATTCTACGGTGATGCCTGAATCCGTGGACCTGTTGAACCTCGAGGCATTGGCTGCTCCGATAGAGATCCTGCCCAATGTGATTTCTTTAGTGAATAAGCTGGATCGGGACATTGTGGCTGATTTCAAGGAGACAATTGTGGCAGAATCTGCAAAAAAGTCTACAAGTGAGTCAGCAAAAGAGCCAAAGGAATCTACAACGACAACGGAATCTGCAAAGGAACCCACTAAAGAACTCGAAAGGGTGGATCTTAAGGAACCAGTTAACTTGGGCCCTATGGTGGATTCAAGGTCCAAGGACCAGGAGACTCTACTGAAAGCATCGACAATTCCGTTGAAACTCAACAAAAGTTCTCAAAACGTGACCATGACCAAAGGAGGAAGAAAAAGGGTGATGCCCACACTTGTGTCCAGCTTTTCGGAGCGAAAAGCACCAGCAGCCAAACTCCCTCAAATGGCTAAACGGTTTCAGAGCTCCAAAATCTCCCATACAGGCCATCTTCTACCCAGGCTAGGGGTCCTGTCTGCAGTCAGTGGTCTTCGGCAAAGATACGAAGACGGGGCTTCCCTTGAAAAGCCTACCGAAGATTTGGACAACGATAATGAAGATATGGGGATCAACGAATCGGGCACGCAGCGAACCACCTCGGTTGCAAGCATACGATCTAAGGCCAAGAAGTATCGCAAGATACTCATGGATAAAAAATATCCCACACCGTTTAAAATGGTATCGGAGCTTCCCGAGGCCTTGTTCAGTAATCAGGCGGTGATCAACCACGACTTGAAGAAGCTCATACAGAAAAATGACCTTTTTGGCCCCAACAACGACTTGGTCAGTACATCCTCGCTTGATGCCGTGGACGAGTGTCTCTTTTTCCGAGTATTTGCCAATTCAATTGAACATAAACCTTCCAGGAGAATGTTTAATGGCACAGAAAATGGGAACCGAAATGGGACTTTGGAAAATGGGAACATACAAAGACCAACCCTGGAGAACGTGAACGATACAGGCCATAGAGACTTGGTGCTGTCGTTTATAGAGGTCCGTAATGGACCGGCATGGCCAGACTATGAGGATGGACCTCCAGACTTCGCCCAAAGAGTCGATTTCCGGGACCCTACTCAAGTGGTTGTGACCAACGATGAGCGTTCCGAGACCAAGAGCTACATCCTCTATTTTCCCCACAAAATCCAACAGGTGATCCCGATTTTGTTGGAAGAAGAACTTGCATTCTATGTGCTTATATCATTTGATGGATTGACGCAGATCATTCGGGCCGAATCCGGAAGCTATTTAGCGCCAGCCATGGAACTCGGCAGTAATGTTATGGCCACACGGCAGAATGGAACCTACTTTTTGCTCCTCACCAGCATGGGGCTCGTCTACAGCTGGAAGATGCCTCGAGCAGCCAAGCAAGAGTACCACATCAAGGCCGTGGTGAAGGGAGTATCCGTGGCTCCCGTACTCAACAGTGAAGTTGAGGTGCCCAGAGTGGCCGAGTCCGATAAGAAGCCTCCTACAGTGTTTGTTGACGAGATAAAAAGGATTGAGGTGGACCACAATGGCATACCATACATTGTGTTGGCCCGAACCAATAGTGTGTATGCTTATTCGCAGGACTTGATGGTATGGACAAAAGTGTTAGATCCATGGTATTTCCATGCATTAGAGCAAAAGGATATCGACGACATAAGTTCCAGGAGTCGGTATGGGCACTTGCTTAGGATCACTTTCCGTGATAAGCAGGAGCAGATTCAAAAAGGGCACTTGCCCAAGTACCTTTGGGAGAAGAACCCGGAACTTAAGGCCAGTATGAAGGCCCGGTTCCAGGAGCTCATCAACTGAACAGAGCAGACGATAGTCAACTGAACAGAGCAGACGATAGTCAACTGAACAGAGCAGACGATAGTCAACTGAACAGAGCAGTTGTCCAGATTATGAAATAATCAGATCCATCTATCTATTCACTATGCTCAATAATAATCAAATTCAGCCATATTCATAATGCTCAATGTTAATCAGATTCAGCCTTATTCATAATGCTCAATAATAATCCAGGTCTATTTACAATTGCCAGGTCTATTGATGGCACAGTACATGGTCCAGATATTGTATGTATTCAAATGCATCTTCTACTACTCAGGAAAAGTAGACCCTCTAATTGGCAACAGCGATCTTCTGGCCCATGGTCAGCTTCTCAGTTGGAGCATTCACCGGTTTCTCAACCACAGGCTCCGTCCAGTACTTGGCCACAAGCGTAGCCGAAGACAACACATTGTTCACGGCAAACATCCACACAGTAAGCCCCACACCTCCAGTCACCGTAAAAGGCAAAGCAGCCACCCACTCAATGGGGTACGGCAACACATTGGCCGGAAAGTAAAACAACACCGTTTTCCGGTACCAGAAGCGAGCAAACCAAATGGGCACCGTGGTAAGCACCATAATAAGCACGCCAATCAACTTGGACACCTGGGCCTTCTCGGCAGAAACACTCTCCACCAAAGCAGTGACCTCATTGGAGAGCCGGTCGTACAAGCGATTGAGCTTTGTCCAGCGTGCGTACTGATCTTGCGCGCTGATGGATTTTCTCTCGTTATTGATCTCCATTAACTGCCGTTTTTTCTGCGCTAGCTCTGCAAACTTGGGGTGCCCTGCCCTGGAGGCCACCATAGTATAGAGATTCCAGCCGTGGTCCAGGAGCGTGCTTTTGCCTACGAGTTTGACTGTGTGCTTCAAAATGAGAACAAGCAAGATGGTCACCAAGACGCTGGTTGCTTTTAGATGGAACACCATTGTGGACTTAGTGTGGTGTGTGTGAAGTGGTGAAGTGGTGAAGTGGTAGGCGTAGTGAGTAGTAGGTAAATGGGTGTTTCACTGCGAAGGTTGGGCAGTAAAAGCAGAAGAAAACGCGACTCCACCTTGCTCTATACTGGTGCCAGTGCACCATACTGGCCATACTAGGTCCACGAATATAGACAACCAGCCGATGAAAACTTCAGCAAAAAAGTTATTGTTACAATTACAACTGCACTATGCAGGCGGTAATATAAACACAAACATTCAAAATAAAACCAACCAATTACCATACACTTGGCCAGTAATACTAGGCCAGGCTCGGTGTATGGTAGGCACGTGCGGGGCCACGTGACGCACGCCTCCCTGCCATCACAAGCGACAAAAAAAATCCATATCCAATACCTACTCCAGCACTACCCTCCCTGGACTGGCACTGTTTGCTCCACAGTAACCTCAGCCTCATTCTAAGCAATCACACTCACTTATAGTAACAAAATATTCCCGATTTTGGCCGTGTCAATACCCCCTCCATAGCACCCCCACACAGCCCCTCCACAACAATCGCACATCATGTCCAGTGACCCCGAGGACGATTACGTTCCATGGATCCAGTCGTTCTGCGAGGACTTTGGCCACGACTACTTTGTGCCCGTCTCACAGGAATTTATAGAGGACGACTTCAACTTGACTGGCTTGTCGCTGCAGGTGCCCTTCTACCGAGAGGCCCTCTACACTATTTTGGACTACCAGGTGGAGACGTCGGAGGAAGACCCCAATATGCGCCTGGGCTCCACGCGGAGCGGCTCTTCCGGCTCCAAATCCAACTTGCCCAACAAGCAATTACTATCACACTCGGCAGAGCTCTTATACGGTCTCATACACGCACGCTACATCATCTCCAAGCCGGGCTTCACGGCCATGGCCAGCAAATTCGAGCGCAGCGACTTCGGCATCTGTTTCCGCGTCAATTGTGACGGCATGCACTTGATCCCTGTGGGTGCAACTGATATCCCGGGCCAGGAGACTGTGCGCTTGTACTGTCCATGCTGTAACGATATCTACGTGCCTCTGAGCTCGCGGTTTTTGAATATTGACGGGGCGTTTTTCGGAACCACGTTCCTGGGTCTTTTGGTGGAGATGTTCCCCGAGATCGAGAACCAGTGCAAGCTTCGCAAGGAGCGCGCTAACAAGGCCAACCTGAGCATACGATTGTTTGGGTTCAAGATCCATGAGTCCAGCGTCACGGGGCCGCGCATGAAGTGGTTGCGCCAGTACCCGGAGCTGGAGGAGGAGAAGAAGGAGTTTGACGAATGTGAGTTGTCGATTCCACTGCTTGGTGACAGCGACGTGGAGCTTGCCGGCTCCGACGAAAGCGATGAGGAGGCTGACTTTGACGATGACAAAACCATGGCCAGCGAGGGCAATTAGTAATTAATAAATCGGCGTTCCGGCATCAGCCTGGCCCTCAGTCTACAAAGTCGTACCCAGTTGTACTTGACTGTAACATCCAAAGATTCTACTCGATGGTATGTGGAGTACAACATGCGTACGGATCTTATGATTCTACTGTCTATATTATTTAAGAAACATCCACATAACTGAGGGAACTTCTAGTAGTCTAGTGAGTCAACATTACTGGCTTTCCTGGTTCCCATTCCTTGATGCCATTAGCTATGTTGACCCAGTACTTGATCCGAATGGCTTCGATGATGAAATCATCCCAATTGATTTGTTTTTCCGAGAGAATCGCCTGCAACCTTTGTTCCGACTCATTCATGCGCTCGTCATTCTCTTCCGATAAACCCTCCAACTCCGATTCCTGTGTAGCCATCTCCAATGACTCATGTGCATCCAACACGGCCATGAGAAGCGACTTGTACTCAAGGGAACGCTGCTCACTTTCATTCTGATACTTCAATATCAACATCTTGGATACGTCGTCTTTGGTGATGTCAATATGGTCCGGGTGGTGGAGCAGGATCACGTGCGCGGCCCGAGTATACGGGTTCCGGATGCTAGTATATGCCTTATTGATGAGCGACGAGTTTTTGGTAAGTGACGAGCTCTTGATTTGAGACGAGTTTTCGGTAAGACGGTCTTTGGTGGAGCCAGAAGCCTGGTCCAAGCTTTCCTGGCCCATCACTATGTCTGGATGATGTTCACTCTGGAGCTGTCTGAACTCTCTCCGCAACAGCTTTGGGCTGACCAGAAAGGTATCTAGAGGCGGCCCTCCAGCGGGAAAACTTTTGGGGAAAAGGGCAAAGTAGTTTTGAGGGACTTGCGAATTCCACCGCAGAAAGACCCGCGTTGCCGTCTGGAGACCGACCCGTATGGTGAACCTGGAAAGAGTGCTCATGGTGAGGAATTAAGAGTTGCGAGAGCGAGGTGTATTGGGTGTATGCAGGATGCTACCAGCAACAAAATTTCAGTTGCGGCCAGTGGGCTGAGTCATGGCTGTGCAAGCCAATCAGGACGAAGTAAACTTTGAAGGGCAAAAGGGATCGAGGATGAAAGGGATTGATTGAAAAAAAAGAATGGTGTGGGGTGGGGTGGTCATGTGATTACGCTCACGTGTGCACAGCCTCTCATTGTACGTGTCTAAAGAAACAAGCAGCACGAGTTTTCACAGCAATAAAACAAGCAGTACCAAACCCAACGTCCCCAATAATACCCCCAAGCACCCTAATATCTCCTACTATTTCCCAGTGCAGGATATACCCACACTCTATAGCTTACATGGACGCGTGGTTGGGCCGCGCACGCCCGTGTGTTGTCCTCATAGCGACGAGGTTTTTTCCACCGTATCGTTAAAGCAGGCCTCTCCCCCAGCCACATTTTGCATCTCCACCTTCACCGACCTTGGACCAGCCCACACGATGGATTTCGAAGAAGCTGAAGATATCAACGGCGTCCGTTTTGCGTGGAACTCGTTCCCCTCCACCAAGGGCGAAGCAGCCAAAATCGTGATTCCAACCGGTGTTTTGTACACGCCGCTTAAATACAGAGAAGACTTGCCCGTGGCCGCTTACGACCCTTGTTACTGTCAGAATGCCCTGTGCCGGAGCATCTTGAACCCTTACTGTTCCATTGACCCTACGGGCTTTTGGATCTGTCCATTGTGTGGCTCCCGCAGCCAGTTGCCTCCACATTACCAAGGCATTACGCAAGAGAACTTGCCCATTGAATTGAGCCCCAACTCCTCGACCATCGAGTACATTACGGCCAAGCCCGTCAAACTGCCTCCAGTCTTTTTCTTTGTTGTGGACTTGTGTCAAGATGAGGACAACTTGCAGGCTTTGAAGGAGACCTTGGTGATTTCGTTGTCGTACTTGCCTCCGGATGCCTTGGTGGGTTTGATCACTTTCGGCACCATGGTGCAAGTTTACGACTTGGCTTCACCTTCCGTGAACAGATCACACATTTTCCGTGGTGACAAGGAATACACCGATAAGCAAATTGCTGACATGTTGAACAAGCCCACGGCCACTCAGCCGGGTCAAATGAACATGGTCAACTCTTTGCATCGCTTCTTCTTGCCTCTCGAGCAAATCGAGTACCAGTTGACCAATATCTTGGAAAACTTGTCTGCAGACCCTTGGGCCGTGGCCCACGGTGACAGAGCCTTGCGCTGTACCGGTTCTGCCATCAATGTTGCAAGTAGTCTTCTCGGTACTGCGTTCGCTGGCTTTGGAGCCCGCATCTTCTTGTTCTGTGCTGGTCTGTGTACTTTGAACCCAGGTATGATTGTTGGAAACAAGTTGAAGGAGCCCATCAGATCGCACTCGGACATTGACAAGGACAATGCCAAGCACTACAAAAAGGCAGTCAAATTCTACGAATCCATTTCTGCCAGAGCGGTGAAGAACTCTCACACCATTGATCTCTTTGGTGGTTGTTTGGACCAGGTTGGGTTCTTAGAAATGAAGTCTCTTTGCAGCAAGACCGGCGGAGTGTTGCTTTTGAGTGATGCCTTCACCACCTCCATTTTCAAGCAGTCCTTTTTGAAGCTTTTCAATAAGGATGCCGACGATTACTTGCTAATGGGCTTGAATGCCACCTTAGACATCAAGTCTTCCAGGGAATTGAAGGTCAGTGGCTTGATTGGCCATGCCTCGTCCCTCGGAGTCAAGAACAATAGCGTTTCCGACAATGAAGTTGGAATCGGTGGAACATGCCAGTACAGAATCTGTGCACTTTCTCCTCAACACACTTACGCCATTTTCTTCGATGTGGCCAACGTGTCCCCCTTGCCTCCAAACGCTCAATCTTACATCCAATTTATCACTCATTACCAACACTCTTCTGGAACTTACCGTTTGAGAGTAACTACCGTTTCTAATGTGTTGACTGGAGACGAGCAAGTGTTGGCACAATCGTTTGACCAAGAAGCTGCAGCAGTTTTGATGGCACGGGTGACACTCTTCAAATCTGAGCAAGATGACGGAGCAGATGTGCTCAGATGGATTGACCGGATGTTGATCAAGTTGTGCCAGAAGTTTGCGGACTACAGAAAAGATGTGGAGGAGTCGTTCAGATTGCATCCTCAGTTTGCGTTGTACCCCCAATTCATCTACTACTTAAGAAGATCTCAATTCTTGCAAGTGTTCAACAACTCGCCCGACGAAACTGCCTTCTACAGACACGTCTTATTGAATGAGGACACCAACAACTCATTGATTATGATTCAACCAACGTTGACTGCGTTTGGCTTGGAGCTAGAAGAACCGGAGGCCGTTTTGTTGGACTCCGTGTCCATCAAAGACGACCGTATTTTGCTCTTGGATACCTTCTTCCACATCTTAATATTCCACGGCAGAACCGTGGCTCAATGGCGTAAGGCTGGCTACCAGGATCAAGAGGAGTACGCCGACTTCAAAAGATTATTGAGTGACCCCAAGGTCGAGGCGGGCGAATTATTGATTGATCGTTTCCCATTGCCAAGGTTTATCGACACAGAGGAGGGTGGATCGCAGGCCAGATTCTTGTACTCCAAGTTGAACCCAAGTACCTCATACAACTCGCAGGAGATCTCGCGAGGCGCAGTGGTGTTGACCGATGATGTTTCGCTTCAAGTGTTCATGTCTCACTTACAAAAGTTGGTTGTGTCTGGATCCAACTAATAGAACTATGCGTACGAGGACAAATAAAAGTTGCCAATAAATGATATACGATGGTGGAATGCGTAGAAAAGGTTTGGTGGGGGAAGTTTCGGGGGGAAGAGTGGCAGTTCCGGGCCTTATGCGCAGGTGCATGGCCTTGTATCCAGTTCCGACCTATTGACTTAGGTTGTTTCATCCTGCCCAGAAATAAAATTTTTGTTTCCATTTTGGGCTGTTTTCAAACTATGTGGTTTCTTTGTGAAGATGTCTTTCTGGGAACTGGGAATTTGGTCTGTGTGGGCAGTTACAAGGAGGACAAGTATTGTACGTGAAAGTCATGTGATCATTCCGGGGTCTGACTCACCAGGTCTTGAATTCCCGTCGAAATACATATTCCTGTATAAGGTCGTTTAGCAGAGATCTCCAGAAGGGGATCTTCAATTGCACCTTGAATTGCATTTTGACTTGCAACGTAGTGCTGGTTACCTCGGTAGTGCACAATAGGCCACTGAGTGACAGAGAACTACAAGGTAATATCCCAACACTTGGTAACCGCCAATTTATTAATTTCTATTGCATGAAGCTAGCCATATTAAAAAACGAACAAAAAATAAATTTTAAAAAATAAAAAGATAAAAAATAAACTAAAAATAATAATAACAACAGCACTGTAGAACTAGTAAAAGAGGTGTTCTAGTATTAAAGTACCTTTATTGTAGTAGTGGGGTGGTGGAGTGGAGTAGTACAGTAGTGCAGTAGTTATATAAAAAACTAAAAGTGCAATGCCAAAAGTATATTCGTGTAGTCCATAGGCAGTGGAGATATGGATGGATATATTGGCAGTATAGCATCCATAAAAAGGAAAAAGTGTGGGGAGCTCTATGATAGAAGTGATATTCTTTGACTATTTTTCAGTGCTGTGCTTCCTTTATCCTTTTCCATTAATGTTACATATTTTGGTGTATGTACTGTAAATCATGATATTCATGGATATTGTGGTATTCTCACTAGTGCACACCTACGCATTAGTAGGGGTACCAAAATTGGACACTTCAATATAATTCTTTTGATTTCTTGCATTCTCTTCTTATCTACTAGCACTGACACACTCACGATGTACAGTATACTAGTAGCCATTATCTACTGGATCTCCTATACTTCTTTAAGTATTTTCTATGGAGTTTATGCTTCCATATAGAGCACAGTAGCTCTTGACACTACCTCAAAGAGGCCTTACTGAAGTGCTAGATAGAGCCCAGTATTAGTGGTGGTAGTGTTGGTTGCAGCAGCCCCGGTTAGTGCATTTCCTGGTCAAAACCACGCTCGGTACTTTGATTTTATGGTAACTGAGAAATATTTAGAGGAAGCTAGCCACTATGTTCTAGCTGCTTTGTCTAATTCTGTCGTAGTATGGTAGTCTGTGAACCCCGGTTTAAATTGACAGTGGTGACTATTACGGATGCAATGATACTTTCCTAAAACTAACTACTTGGGTAGTTCCATGGGGCAGTTAGTTGTTGTTCTTGGTTGGTCAAGGAACACAATGCTTATTACACTGGCAGTCTAGTAGGAATACATTATACCAAGCTATAAATTATTTGGAGTTGGTGAGTCTAGATAGGAATTCACCTACACTGTGTATGGAAGTTGGCGAAGTTGCGAAAAACGGTGGTCGCGAATCTCACTATTCTCATACAAAATGTTTGGACAAAAATGCGGATTTTAGACAACTTTTGTTAGTGCGCAGGGAAAACTATGAGCCAAGCGAAGGTGAATTGTGCGCGTGCAATCTTCGGGAAAATATTTTCTTGCAAACCAATATCTTACCAGTGCAAACCAATAGTGAATGCAATTTCAAAACAGCAGCTTGTACACTTCTATTTTAAGAGAGGAATTGGTTCTTCTAGTGCAGGTTTTTCGTCCACTTGCCTAGTCTATTAAAAAGCGATCCTCTAGTCAAGCATGTCTTATGCACAAGTGTCACCCATTGAGTCAAAAGTAGCACAGCACTATAACTTTTACTTTAGTTTTTCTACAATATAGCCCTTTAATACTGGCAGTTTGAGTACCACACTAACACGCATACTATGTAAATTAGTGTATAAGAAGTGTAACTGAGATATAGTGGAGCACCAAGAACTGACAATCACCAAGAAACACACTAAACTAATATGCTATGTTGTTCTCACTACACAGAATATATTAAAGGCTTGTTTTAGGTTATCACAGATCTTCACCGACTTTTACAGTTGGTCTTAAATCTTATTATGCTCTTTATGTAGTACTTGAGTACAGGTGTGTAGGATTAGAAACCGCAGTCACTACTACACATAAAGGCTACAGTGCACAAGTATACAAGAAAAGTATAAAACTAGGAACCTTGATTTTTAACTTCTGGATAGTCAATTATGAGTCTCTTATACTTGATACTACACCAAATGATGGTGTTCACTGATCATCGATAGTGTTGGTTCCATTGCGGTCCAATACCTGGATAACAGTGTTTGAATGAGGTAGCTCTAGCACGAAAAGGACTACTTGTATAGACCAGATTCGACCTCCCAAACTATGTCGAGTAGCTCATTAATTTAAGTGAGCCCCATTGCAACTCAGAGGTCATCATGGTCTAGTTCAAGCTCGCCCTTTCCAAATTGCAGGAGCTTCATGTTGTAGTCATCCCACTCGATGATTACACGCCTGGCTTTCTCCAAATTGCCCCCAAAGACTTTGGGTCGTTGCACATATTGATCATCTTGGCTTGGAACAGTAGCACTGCCAACTAGTGTTTGCTGCACCCACAGTACTACACTATGTAATCGGTCATACTCCTCCATCTTCAAGCACCGACCATATTTTTGGCCTTGGAGTTGCTCCATCTGATCAGGATCCTATCCCATTGGGAGCCCTTATTCTGTGGCTTGTATGTCATACCCTAGTGGTAGTGAGAGTGAGTGGAAGTACACTACATCTAAAAATACAGGATAGTACGATATATAATGCAATACACTACACTACTACACTACTTTATTATAATGCTAAAATATAAGGAAGTGTACTACTCTAAAAAATTAAACTACTATACCAAGGTAGAGTAGTAGAGTAATAGAGTGGAGTAGTACAATAGTGTAAATGTTGGCCTCGATAAAGAAATCTACATGAAACAAGTGAAGTACATTCCTTTCAAAGGAAACGATTTCAAAGGCCAAAAGGCACTAAAACTCAACAAATCCCCTTATGGTTTGAAGCAATCTCCTTTTGTTTGGAACAGAATTATTGATGACACCCTTAGCAAAAGGGAATTCAAAAGAGCAACAAATGAGAAGGGCATTTATAGAAAGCGAAATGCAGGTCTTATTACCTTTTATGTTGCTGACTTCTTGGAAATAATATGAAAGATGTATCAAGAACAAAGGAAATGTTAAGCAGTTGTTTTCAATGAAAGAATGGGGAGCCAAGGCATTCTTGGGCATTAATATTATTGTGGGAGATGGCTAAACAAAATTACACTCGGGAGATTAAATTCAACCATTGTTATCCAACTATGGACTGCCAAGTTGTCATGGAAATCTCCTTCCTACGGACTCTAAGAAAGTTGATGAGGTCTTGAAACCAAATGATTAAAAATCCTGTGAAGACACAGAATATAGATCAATCGTTGGAAAATCGCTTTATGCTGCCAACACAGAACGTTCAATAAAAACTACATTGTACGAAACTTTCTAGACATGGTTAGATCCTCAGGAGACTTATGAGGGCAGCTAAGAAGGCATTTCGGTACCTTAGGACAACTTCAACCTTGGGACTCATCTAATTTTCATGTCGAAACTTGAAAATGATTGTTACCATTAACCTGAGGTGAAGGGATACACTGATGTAAGCTTTGCTTCTGATGAGAATGTCTTTCTGTCCCTGGATACATTATTATGAATGGAAGCTCCGCCCTACTATTACAGTCCACTCAAGATACACACTATATTTAATGCAAGAAAGCGAGTAGAATTAGTAAATAACCGTACTTAGTAGTTTTTCAGACAGTGTACGCATAGCAAGTATAGTGCTATGGTGTTATCATGCTATAGTATTACAGTAGTAGTAGTGTAGTAGTAGTAGTAGTAGTAGTGTAGTGGTTGAGTGGTTGAGTGGTTGAGTGGTTGAGTGGTTGAGTGGAGTAGTATACTCAAAAAAAAAAAATCAACCATTCGACTTTCAGTATTGTTTAATACCACCTGGCTATTCTGAAAGACAGTAGTGAATACTTTCTCACGTGGTGCACATCACGCGCACTTCATCCATTGCGGCCTATACATCTATTCAAAGCTCACTCCACCAGTATGTCTGAAAATCTAGACAAACTCAGTGCAGGTATGTAAGGAATGTCCAGGACAACATTTCCAATCCTTAAATCAGCATAGACTAACCACAGAGGAAATTGCGCTCTACGACCGCCAGATTCGTCTCTGGGGTGCAGACACCCAGATCCGCTTGCAATCAGCCAAGATCCTCGTGATCAACCTCGGTGGTTTGGCCACGGAGATTGTCAAAAACCTTGTTCTTGGAGGAATTAATAGTATTGAGATTTTGGACGATTCGGTGGTCAAAGATGAGGACTTTGCTGCCCAGTTCTTCTTGCCCAACGACGACTCCATCATTGGAACCCCCAAACTCCCCCACGTCCTCTCTGCAATTAAGGAATTGAACACACGGGTTCACCTTTCCATCAACACCAAAAGCCTTGGTTCATTGCTGGATGAATACTTCAAATCGTTTGACTTGATCATCGCCACTGAGCTCTCCAAGTCCGATTTACTCCATGTCAACCACTTGAGCCGTAAGCACCAGATCCCACTTTATGCTGCTGGTCTTCACGGCATGTTTGGCTACATTTTTACTGATCTAATAAGACACGAGTCCACCAAGGTTTACGATAAAGGCAACCAGGCTCGTGTGGCTGGCTCGGCCATCAACGAAGTCAAGAAAATCGTGTCTGTGACCGAGAAAAACGACGAAGAGACCGTCACCGTAGTGGACGAGTACTTTCCGCTTGAAAAAATGTTTAGTTCTGCAAAATTGACCCACCAATTGAACAAGAGACAAATGAAACGTCTTTCTCCGGCCTTGCCTTTGATGTTTGCATTATTCGAGGTGGAAAGACCGGCTTCCCCGCTGGATATTGTGGATAAAACCATTTTGAAACAAAAGGCATTGGACGTGTGCAAGACGTTTGTGCTTGCTGACTCCGTGATTACTGACGAGTACCTTGAATACCTTTCCACACAGGCATTTGCTGAGTTCTCGCCAGTTGCTGCTGTTTTGGGCGGAGTATTGGCCCAAGATGTCATCCAGTATTTCGGGAAAAAAGACAGTCCAATCAACAACTGCTTGATCTTCGATGCCATACAATCCGAATTGCCCATCTACTTTCTATAGCCTCTACTTTGTATAGCCTCTATACGACCGTTACCAATATCACCGCTACTAAACCACCTCCATTTCCTCTATAGTCTTCCTCTATATAGTCTTGACATATAGTTCTCAGACTGATTATTTATTAGGCGTGAGGGTTCTTCCCTTTCTCTTCTTCAAGTATGAAGTGTCTCGCAAGTACCTTAAGGTCTCAGAAAGCTTTGCCCTGGCCGCGGCATGGGCCACCTCTGCATCCTCGATTTGCTTGATCACCTGAGTCTTTCTTTTCTTGTGTACCTCGTCCTCTTGTCTGGTTTGTTCAAGCGCAGATTCGATTTGAGCAGTTAATTTGGTGATCTCCTGCATACTGTCGTGGATCTGGGCGTTGCTCTGCTTTATGGACTCTTCACAGTTGCTGACCTCTTTGGTCATGTAATTCTTCTCGTCTCTCTTCACCTGAAGCAGCAGCAAGGAATTCTTCACCTCGTTCTGAAGGGCCCATATTTTGTGTTGGTTCTGGATGAAGAGAGCCTTGGCTGAGTCTTCTACCACACCGGAAACTTGCACAAAGTTTCCGATTTCGTTCTCGAGCTTGCTTTGCTTCTCCTTCAACTCGTCGTTTTCCTGCATGCGCTTCTGCATCTTCTTCAGCGTCACCTGTAGCCTCTGCTCGGCGAAATCCACCTCCTCCATGATCCCTGCCAACACCTTTCTAATTTCCTCCACTCTTCTGCCAAAGCCTTTGGCGTGGCTCTGGAACTCTTCGTAGCACTCGTACTCCTCCTTGATGTTCATGAGCTCCATGTACTCTGCATTCAACTCTGTGATGAGAAGGTGAGTAAGATGCGACGGAGTCTCCGACTTGATGGTAGCTGCATGATGGTTGTAGATACCGCTGATGGTGTTGTAGTCATTTTTCAAGGGATTGGTGACGTAGTCCAGCTGGAGACGCTTGGACTCGTAGTAGGTCTTGCGCTTCTTGGTGCTGGAGAATTCCGATGAGTCATAGGGCGTGTAATGGTACCCCACCTCGGTCAATAAAGAGCGCTCCACATCTTTGGCAGAGAACTTGGGGAGCTTGGGAAGCTCCGGAAGGGGCCAAGCTGGAAACGACGACAGCGGTGCCGAGTCAAACACATAGTCAAAGAACGTATGTGACAAGTACGTGAGATTCTGATTATAAATAGGGAACAAGTCCGGAGGCAAGTAGCCCACCTGGTCACGCAAGCACACAATAGACGAGATCAATTTGTACAAGTAGCTGGGGTCGTTCTTGAACAGCTCATAGTGTGCAAGACAATGTTCAATGGAGTAGGTGGGAATCAACTTGAGCACCACCGCACCAGGAGAGCCCGGCGCATGGTTCTGGTGGCGGAGTTTCGAGTAGAACGGCAGCAGCGAGTCCATATGGCTATCCATGTGGATTAACACGTCAAGCTTGACCGGGTCCAAGTCGTAGTCTTTGCGAGTAAGCACGGAGTCACTAGGAATCAAGTGGATATATGTCAAACGAGGGTTTTTGGCCCCGGCTTTGGCCGATTTGGTGGAGTCTCGCTTGACGTGGTTTCCAGCATAACGTTGGATGACTTTGGGTCCATAGCATCCCAAGATAAGAGCTTCCGTCAAGTCAAACATGCGGTGCTCATTCTTCATGACTATACCCACATGCTTATAGCCGGCCAGGGCGTTGTTCCGGATAATAACGTTGATGAGTTTCTCCAACACGTTGAACTTGCCGCTCGTATCGGCGAGCTTGGTCGGAAGGTCTCTGAGACCCAAGTTCTTGGGCATGTAATGTTGGATGAGGAGATAAGGATGCGTCAGCACTAGCATGCAGTTGCTGGCACAGATCTCCAACGACTTGCGGATGAGTTCCGTGGTGTCGTGGGTCTCGCAGTACTTGAGGATGTCGGGGTAGTGGAGCGACACGATTTGGTCGGTGAGTTCTTTCTGGAACTCGAACATGGGCGTTGCCAACATGTACTCTCCGGAGGTGTTGATGTGGTCCAAATGCAAGTCCACGATGGGAGGTTCGGGTGTGCCGTCTAGAATGCTGGTCAAGTCCATTTTTGCAGCCTTGTATCTATTGCTGGTGATATGTAGTTTGTATTGTGTAGTTGCTGTGTTATTGGTGTTGGTCTATTTCTCCCTTGTCGTTCTCTGGCTGGCTTGGACTGAGGACGGGACTATGAACGGTCGGAGGATATGGAGTATTTATATGTTGCGGTGTGTTTGTGTTTGTGTTTGCTTTTGTGTTGATGTATGCAGATGTGAATGTGTAACCGTGGATGTGGGTGACGGAAGAAAGAAGATGTGGATGGAGTGAAAAGTGGTGCCTTGCTTTTGGTGTGGATGGAGATTGATAGTGACGGATAAGAGATGTGCGCGACTGGCTGAAAGGTTGCAGTAAAACGTCTGGTGAGAAAATGTGGAAATCCCGATGGGGATTTTTTAGGTTAGAAAATTTAAATCTTGTTACATTTTCGCTATGGGCGCTTACGGGTTTGTGAGTTGTGTTTTCGGGAGGGTGATTTTTGGGTTTCTGTATTTTATTTTCTGACCTTTGTTTTTGGCCGTTTGCTGAGGATGTTTGCATGTGCCTAACTATATGGCGCTGGTCTTCGAGTCGGACTTATGGGCATCCATCCCTTGGCATTGTGCTGTTCGCTGTGGGTGTCACCTTGCATTGTGCTAGCCGCTCTGGGCAACTGGCCATTGTGAAATTAGCTTTGGGTGTCCCTATCCATTGTGGTGGACGCTGTGGGTACCGCTTTGCATTGTCTTATTAGCTTTAAGTGTCACCAGCCATTGTCTTGCTGACTTGAACTTTCCACTGCTATTATATCGCAGCGCTATTGTCCGTGCTATTGTCTCATTAGAATCCACTTTGTTAGTGTGTCTTCTGGAATGACACCCTGGACTCCTTCCAGATTGTAGTGCATACCACTCGCATATGAGGCCATCTCCAGACCCACCGCTTCACCGCAGACCCATGGTTTCCGAAGCCTTCATTTCCTCCAATAGACCATTTGCCACCTTCACTGAGCGTCAACCCACTAGTGTTCGGTCCACTGAAGCTTGATCCACTGAAGCTATTATTCTCGGCTTACACCGGCTCTCACACCATTGTTCCCCACGTGCGGAGGGTCCGGTCCCACCCGCTACTCACAATGCTCTCGCCTGACATACTGATATCACAGCTCATCACCTTATCGGTGTGGCCACGCAATGTCTTGATCAACACCCAGTTGTCACTGGACCATACCTTGATAGTTCCATCATAAGACAGACTGGCTAAAAGAGTGCCGCATATATCCAAGACCTGTGGGTTCTGGTCATTCTCGTCCGTTACAGGCTGTGCCAATTTAGAAGTGTTCGTGCCTCTCACAAACCTCACGTCACTCACAAGCTTGGAATGTGCTGGTATGGTGAACAGCTCACGTTCGGGCTTTCTCAAGTCCCATATTTTAATGGAGTTGTCTCCACTTCCAGTGGCCAAATGGTACCCATTTGTGGACCAATCCATGGAGTAGATTCCCTGCAGATGGCCTTGGAGAGAAGCAATGGTTCGGCCACTGCGTAAATCCCAGATCCGGCTGACTGCATCAAGCCCTCCTGTGCCCAATAAACTGCCATCGGGGTGGAAGCTGCATGCAAATACTTCTTTTGCATGGCCCTCCTGCTCAAGCAACTCCTTTTCAGGCCGTTGAGTGTCCCACAATTTCCAGACCTGGTCAAACGACGTGGTGCAGAAGTAATCTCCACTGGGATGCGAGGCCACATGGGCGATGCGAGCGTCGTGGGCGTTTCGTAGCGTGAAAGAAGGCTTCATTTCTTTTTCTCCATCTGTAAGGTTCCATATATTGATTGTGCCGTCTCCACAGCCAGATGTAAGCACTTGGTCGTGCACGGGGTTCCACAGGAAGGTTGTTTTTTCCAGATGAAAACCTGATGCCAGTTTGGATACTTGCTTAAGCTCCAGAGCAGCACACCCTTTGAAAATATAGATTCCTCCATCCCACGATGAGCACGCAGTAGTGTTTTCAGTGGAGTTGATGCGTACACAGCCCACTGCCCGGGTGTTTCCCTGCACATTGTAGGAGCCAAGCAACTCATATTTCGAAACAATGTTACCAATGCTTCTCCTGTGTCTAAGCACTTTGGTAAAGTCTACGCCACTTGCAAGGGCCCTCTGGCGGGCATTTCGGGCCGTGGCCTTCCCAATCAGGTATTCAAGAATATGTTTTCGGGCAGCTAGAAGGTCCTCAGACCCGGGGGTATAGAATTCGTCTTCGTCTTCGTCTTCTTCATTGGCCAGCCCCATTTCGTCGTCGCTTTCATGGTCAAATTTCTCGTCCAATTGCGTGTGCTTTAGCTCGTCTGATACCTGTATGAGACGGGCCCGCCTATCTGCCTTTGATTCGTCCGCAAGAGCCTCGGGGTGGCCTAGGCGGGCCAATTCCGCACGCACGTCATCGTCGTTGGTAGGAACAGACGAAAATACGGCTGCCAACGGTGCTTTGTCGTTGACAATGGGTGCAAAGGAAGAAGCCATTATGGAGCAGAGAGAGTGCGCGATGGAGACTAGTAGGGTCGGTCACGTGCGCGCTGGGTCCAGTGGTTCTTATACTACATCACCCAGTCCACCGGGAATTGTGTATTATCATAGCCTAGTAAATTTGAGTGACATTATCCAAGGTGTTGTAATTGCTTTTTGAAGTACTTAGACCAGTGCTCCAAGGTCAGTATCAGTATCAGTATCAGTATCAGCAGTTCTCAGCTCAGTACTCTTAACGCTTCTCAATGCTTCCCGGTGGTTCACTCACTTCTCCACTCCTCGCCAAAATGAAGATTGGCGTGAATCAGTGGTTCGTCTCAACTACTCTCTTGGCATAACTAGCAAAGTCCTCAGTCTCATTCACTCGCTCATCAAGGTCCGGCTGACAAAACACCGCCAAAGTGTTCCGAGAAATCCCCAGATGATTGGTCCCCCTGACATAATGAGGTACAGCGCGTAAAAAGCCCTTGGAGATTTCCTGGAGCGTGGTGCCACTTTGGAAGGCCAAGCAGTCTGAGGGAATTTTCATCTGCACAATGTTTCCATGGCGGTCGCGAATGTAGAGGCCCGCGTCTTTATCTGGGGTACGCTCAAGAGGCCCATTCGCATCCATGAATAATGCGCTTGTGAGCCCAGTAAGACACGAATGGTCCATGTGCTCGCCACACCACGAATCATGTTGCGTTTGGGGCGTCTGGCTGTCTGCATAGTAGTGCAAGAGCCGGGCCTTTGTGCAAGTGGACGTGCGGGTGATGCGCTCCAAGAAGCCTTTCTGGTACTCGGCGAACGTGGATGCAATATACTGGTCACAGCTGCGAGCCACCTGTACCCCAATATCCACAATCATCTTGCACAATTTTTTGCAGTCTGCCTCGAAGGTTTGGAGCCCCGGAATGCTACTTCGGGGCCATACATTTGGCTCCGTGTACATTTTGAAGTCGGGGTACTTCTCCACTATATGCCGTGCTGGTGCTTCCAAGGTACTGTCCTGGCAAAATGCACAGTTGATGTAAAACGAGCCCTTGTTGAAATCAGCGAGTCCAGAGTTGGGGAATTTTTCTCTTCCGCGGGACCAGCCCGTGAGCCACATGGCCTCGCTGCGCTCCAAGGGTTCGAGTTCCGAGCCTGGCAAATTGGCGACTGTGGACATGCTGCTGAGGACTCTGGTGCGGAGCTCTTTGAAGGGCTCAGGAAGCCCACTCACCAAGAGAATGCCTAGCGAGTTGGGGCCAAAGGCCTTTTCCAAGACTTGGGGGGGCAAGCCTTTTTGGAGTTGCTTCACGGTCACAGTAACTGCACTCATTGGTTGGAATTGGGCTTGGGTTTGGTGTTGATTTTGGTGTTATTTGGGGTTGGGGTGGGTCGGTTTTGGGGTGCGTCTGGGGACGGATGGGGGACTGATGGTACTCCGAAAAGGGCGTGCACCTGCGTGGGTTGATCAGGTCACGTGCCCGCACGGCTCACGCCGCATACATTGCTTTTCAGAAGGTGTGGAGCGTATGTTTCTGGAATTCGTGGATGGTCCTGAAAATGCGTCTTTCCCGTGGCTTTTCTTTGCGGAACTTCATCTTGGTGCCCATGGAGAATCGTTTTTTGGGGTCACGTGGCTCGCCGGGTCCAAGCGTCAAGATCAAAGCTGAGCGTTCCGGTGATTTGACTGCAAATCTCACCCCAAAAAATGCCCTAAACTCCGCCAACGTTAGCTGCTCCACTATAGCTTCGTCTATAGCCTCCTCACACCCTTTGCCCCCGAAATTGTAGGCTTTTCGGATAATCTGGTCCAATGCACACCAGTGCCGATGGAAAGAAGCATCTTGCGTCTGGTTCTCGGATCCTTGGAGCGGCTTGATGCTTCCAAAAAGACTGGATGGGTTAATGTCTTCCTCCAGGTCATCGGCAAGTGCTTGTATAAACGGCTTCTTGACACTGGTTTCAAAAACTGCTTCGTTCATTTGGTTGAGACTGGCCTCTAGGTCTCCCATATAAGCTTCCATCTGCTCTACCACATGGCCCGTCAGGTGCTTGGTGGTGGGAATGGTAATATGCAAGCCAAAGTTGTTTCGAAACACTTTCATCCCCGTGGAGATGGTGTAGGCCAAGTCCCGCTTGTCTCTGAGGTTATGGTATGCCGAGGCCTGGATCATCAGCTGGAGCACTTTGGAGAGGGTATAAGAGTACTGGTCGCTTCGCTGTGCTATTTGCACATAATACAAAACCACAGCCACCGGGTCGGCTTTGTCGTTGGGCAATTCAAACTCGTAGTATGCTCCATTGGCCAAAGAGATCGACGAATCAAGCAGTCGCTCCGGGAAATCGGGTCTGCTGGGCTGCGTAGAACGACAATTCCGAGCAATTGTATCGATTTGAGCCTCGGAAAAGTCTCCACTCATGAGGATTTGAGTTAAATTCTGACATTCCAACAAAAGAAGCGAGAGTTCTTGGAGTGTGCCTGCATCCAACATCTCGAGGGTCTGAATCCTTTGTTCTGGCAGCACTATGCCCTGCTCCAATAGCTGGTAGATCATCACGTGTACTTGCTTGATTCCCTTTTCATGGATATACTCCTCGAACTTGCGTCGGAGATATACGCGGGCCGACTTGAGTTCGTTGTAATGGCACACGTGGTCGGAGAATCTGAATATTTCTCGGAGAGCAGTCTCGAGGATATACGTGACGATAGAGGGTCTTCCTCCAACGGTGATCAAAAGAGAAGGTTCTCCGTGGATATTGGCGTAGATTCCCCAGGACGATCCAAAAAGCTCGAGGTTATAGAACTGGCTTTTTAAGCGTTGGCCTGTGATCGCAGCCATGACCTCAAGGAGAACCAAGGACTCTGCATTTTTCCGAAACATCCGGAAATCGATGTAGATGGAAGCCTGTGATCGGTGAACAAATGGGGTTTGGACAATCCACACTTCTTGAGTTGATGTCTGCAGGTGTAAGATGGGACTTTCTGGCGCACTGGAAATATGGCGATATTTGGCGGACGAAATGATGGTTTGGAACTCCAAAAGATCGGGGATCTCCTGGCGTAAATCCCCAATTGGATAAGCCACACACATACTCGAACCTACGTCCGAGCTCAAGTAGTGCATGTTGTCGAACAGGCATTGGAACTTGACATACTCGAAATCAAAGTAGGGATCCTGCACCAACTCAAGGTTTTGACGGAACTGCAAGAGTGCCTTTAGGTGGGAGTCGCAGATTTGAAGTTTGAGCAGTGACCTGTCAAAAAACTTGCCCAAAAAGAATCTAAAGCTTTGTTGGGCTAGGCATGACGGGTCCCAATCTCCACGGAGAAACCCCAGGCCCATCTGGAGGTTCTCTGCATACAGAGCCACCTCTTCGCCGTCTTCTTCGCCCAGACTGGTCATGAAGAGGTACTCATCAATTTCCACGTACTCATGAGCTACACGGCTCCATGTAGACTCGGTCAATTTCCCCATGACTTCCTCGATATAGTGGAATACTACTGCCAACAAGTCTTTGAGCCTGTGCATGCCAATCTCGGTGCATTCGAAAGCAAGAATAAAGAATGTGTCGTCTCGAGACACCTTCTGCGTATATGCATACAAGCGTTCGATGTAGTGCTTGGAGTATCTCAAGTAATGGCACAAGGAGGTACGGGACTCGTCGCCCAATACATATGTCAAGATGCTTTGCACGGTAGCAGGCACTTTAAGGGAGCCTTTTCTCATGGAATAGCAGAGTCTGATTTTGCGAGTCCCACATTTGATGAACATGCAGTTAGCGTCGGCCTCCAGAAAAATATCGTTTTGTAAAGGATTTAGCTCAGGACATGCCACATAAGGAAGATCTCCATATGCACATAGAAGGGCTTTCCGAAGATGATTGATGGACTGGGGACCCTTGATCACGAGTGCACTATTGGCCGGTAAGAAAGCACGGGCATGGTGGTCGGAGATCATACGCTTCAAGCCCAGAACACCGGCCAACGTGGCCTTGTTACCCGTGGAAAAGCGGCTGAACGGGTGTTGGCCACTGGTCAAGAGACGCAAGCCGTGCCAGAGCATTTTTTCCATATCGGACTTGTTCATATTATGCTCATCGTCCACGAAACCAATCTGCTTGGCCACCATGGAGCTGGACATCCGAGGACTTTTCAATAAACTGGCAAACATCGGGAGAGCCAGGTCCAATAAGAACTGCTCCTTTCCCGCCAGCTCATGGGCAAACGTAGAGATTTCAAAGCCAAAGGTGGTCTGGTCCGCACCGGTAGAAGCACTAAAAGTGCCTCCACAAGCCATAAGCATATTCTGGAGCTGTACCAGTTTGTCGCCCACGCACACTATATGTTCACAGAGGTGGGCTAAGCCCATAACCTGCGGGTCCAGGTACGAGCCAGCTCCGATAGCCATCGCTGCGGAGATAATATGCGAAGAGGCATCGTTGATGAGAATACACTTCAATCCAGACGAGAGCTCAAGGCATTCGTACTCCCGAGACGCCTGCACAGCCGGAAAGACGATTTGTGGTCTCCAGCTCTTGTGCCTGCTGAAAGAAAATGGCATGGCAACGTTGTGTTTGGTGGTGTGGTCATTTAGCGTCGGAGCGCTGGACAAAGGGCCCCAACGGAAACTGATTGCCTGTTTGGGCCATGACAATGAGTACATGAAGGAAAGTCCCAAAAGGGGGCCGGTCCGGGCCGGGCCTTTTACACCAGTCTACATATCAAAGGCCGGATGCAAAGAAAAGTTACGGGATTGTCGCATGTGTCCAGAGTGCCATCAGCCGCGTCCTCATCTCATCAGTATGCATCGCAGCCAAGCCGCATCCACTCTTCATACTCCATACATGCACCAATACCCACCCAATACACCATACACCCATAGCCCTACACGCTACAATTCCGTTTACATTCTGTTCGTATTTTCTATTTTGTGTTACCAGGCTCTGCCTTAGACTTTCTCTTGTTTTTTCGTATTTTGTTGTGGGTCTGTATTACCTGGAGTGGTGTCGTAACCTGGTGCTGCGGGTGCAGGCTTAGAGCATGTGAAGACCATGGTTGGTTGCGCCAAGAACACTGCAGTGGATGTAGGGAGAGATGGAGAAAAATATGGGTGGGTCAGGCATTGTTTTTCGGAGAAATCGGAGGAAAAAGGTGGTTATAACTACAATGGGTCTGGACTATTGTATTAGCTCCTATTGTTAGACCCACCGTAGTGCACGCAGTAAGCCACAGCCATTAGTTTCAGCGCCACAAAAAAAAACAGAATACCTTTTTTGGGTCTCCCGTATTGCATTAATAAAAAGACCATATCAGACATAAAGCTCAAACTCTGAGAACCTCCCGGTATTGTGTAGGTGGTGGTGGTGGCTTGTGTTGGATGCAGGAGCCCTCTGAGAAAGTAATGCTTTCATTAGTAGAACCGATAATAATGCGCTGGATCGTCGTGGATTAACCCTTGGTGTTGTAAGATTATATAGTTAAAGAGTTTTCGTGACGTTGCTGATCCAGAAAATACCACGCTACCAATATACTCCGTATACTGGTTGTAAGAGGTGCAAGTTGAATGACCTTGGAGAGTAAGAATATGAAGGAACATTCTCTTTTGGAAACGATGATGCGGTCGTGCCAGATCCAAGTAATTTTTGGTTTACTCTGTAAAACAGTTGGACACCAATGGTCAGCTGACCTGGGAATTGAGAGTATATACTCATTTTATATAACAGTATCTTCATTATTAGGCTCTAGGATTCGTACTCATCCAAAGGAATGATACACTAAAATGCTGATATTATAGGGGTTAGATTCATCTCAGTGCTTCCTGGCATTTTTTTATATGTGGGAGAGGAGTTACAATAATTCTGGTCACTATCATTTCTGTGCTTTGGCAACTAAGATTTAAATAATCTGGTGTTTGTAGAGCAGTATTAGAAATTATACTGGAGTTTCACTCTGATTACTCTGTGTGACTTAAAGTAATCTCTGCGACAGGCCTGCAGTACAGCTCTATAGTCCCCAGAGTTCTAGACTAGTAATTACTAGCCTCTTAACGTCGTAGTAGTAGCTATAGTATTAAAAAGAACACTAGCTAAAGCTATTATTTCCCGAGTAGTGATTACATTTAGTCTGGGTTGTGGGTTTTCTTGCTTTCCAGAGGCAGAAGAGCTTCTTAAAATGAACACACAAAATGTATGACTACATGACTTTATATAAAACTGTATCTGAGTGACCATCTGACTAACAATCTGGTTTCTTTTTTTGTAACTTGGAGACTGCTATACAGGCTTCCTAGTAATAGAGCACTATACTCACGCACATTCTAAAGAAAAAGTAACACCACAATCTAACGTAAGGTATTTTAGTGTATTTGGGATCTAGTTGATTATTGACTGTAGCTAGAGAAACTTCTGTGTGTATGGTCTCCATCTATAGTGTTTTCATGGGTGGGGAAATCCTTTGCTGCGTGGCCGATTCTGAGCTTTGGCTGAGTCCCTCACCATAGGAGTTTACCGAGTCCCTCACCATGGGAATTTAGTGCAGTAAGATCATGAGCTTGGAGTCCATAAAATCCCTCACCACATATCACTATACTCAAGTCTCATGTACTACGCTGGTAAATACATACCATACGCTAGCGAAACAACCAATTCATACAATCAATGAAGACCCGTTTAATCTCACTTGTAGAATTGGCACCTCACTGGGGACTACTACATTGCTTGCGTACTACAAAATTATTCTATACTACGAGGAATGACTACTACTACTACCGAACCAGTCCTGAGTCTGTTCGATCCACTATAGTCAGGGCTCTATTACAGAAGTATTCGAGGCTTAAGTCGACTGATCTTAACAACGGCCATTGCAAAATACCATTGAGCTAAACAATCATCGCTTATGAGTTTCTTTAAACACTAAATAAGCTGCTCAGATTCATCCCTTGAAGGAATTATCAACAAATACAGTAAAGAGAGGTACCAACCGTGCTAACAAAGTTCTAACAGAACCACCTCTATTTCACTATTAATCACTCTATCTTTTTCACTAAACCACTGCTTGATTAGTACCACTGGTTTGAATTACAGCATCATAGAAGACTTAGTTAACACCACAATTATCATCATAACTATCATAATTACCATAATTTACCATAATTACCATAACTACCATAAATTTCTTGACTATTATACCATATAACTCTGAAACCATTCAGCTCCTAACTTTTGGTGAGGTTCGAATAACTTATATACTACTCATCTCACCACCACTGCACCAGTATACTACCATATTCAATGTACTGCTCTATCACTATACTACCCTTTACCATACGCTGATACACCACCATATTCTACGCGCTGATATATTAATATTACTTACCCACTGCACCAATTCTTCTATTACAACAACTTGAAAGTGTTCCCAATGTTCTTTGCCCCGAATATTGCTCCTTAGTACAGTACCCGTCCTTTAAAGCATGAGTAGTAGTCCATATATGGTTTCTGGGGCATAGTAGATGAGACTACCAATCAAGCGTCTCATAATTAATACTTGGCTTTTGTCTAATTATCGTTGATGATTCTTGCTGAAGTCTTCCCACTGTTACTGAGTGATACTGAGTGCCATTGGGCTGGCCGCACTGCGACTACGTCACGCACTCATAGATCAACCACAACTCTCACCAATGGGATCGGCCCCACTAGCCCTGTGATCCAGATCACCGTTCCAAATCCCGATCCCTCATTTTCATCTAGTCCAAATTCACCTACCTCCAGTTACCTGTTTTCTTCCTGACTTTCTTGGCTAATCACACTGTAATCCACGCTCAGACTGAGAAAATGTGTGGCTCATAACCATTGGATCACCTGATCCACCCTTCCCAACCCGAAACCTACGGACGGTACCATTGGAGTTCTGGAATTACCATCTGCCATATTCCTAACCACTTATTCCTAACCACTCCTGGCCACTCATAACCCTTAACTACCAGCACCAAATTATTCCTGCTGTGTGGACGTGGATGCATGGAAAGAGGCTAGGATGTAGGAGTCCGGTATGCGCTTATCGAGAGGCCTGCATGTAAGGAAGTTCGGGTGATCATGTGGCCTGCATGCACACATGCGCAATCGTCTTTAATCACTCCGCCCCATGTTTTCCTCTAAACCCCTCCTATATACTACAGATCCCCAAATACACCAAAACCCCACCCCTTACTAATCCCGCTTTAGAAACATATAAATAATTCCAGCAAGGCTCAAAAACTGACCCTATTATATATACACCCCCTTAATTTCTCCATATACTTTCCTCCCCCCCTCCCCCCTTCTCGACTTGCCCAACAACCTCACTTTCCCAACACAGCCAGACTCGCCTTGTCCATAGAAACCGTTGAACTCAAGCCACGCTACAAAACCCAGCTACATATTTAGACTGCTCATAGCCCCGTGCTCGATCACATGCTAACAAAGACCCCACCATGGCTAATCCTTACATGTATAATAGTTACCAGTACTCGCCCTCGCTGCCCAACTCACAGCTAAACACGTCGCCCACGTTTGTCAACGCCCAGTATAATGGGTTATCGTCGGCGTCGTCTTCTACCTCCTCCTCCAGCTACAACTATGCGTTGCACAACCCCCGCTTGAGGTATTACCTCTCCAAGTCGTTTGATGCGGAGGACGACCTTGAGTTTTGCCCCGATATCCCGGACTACCTCAACGGGTGCGGCTCGTTGAAGAAATTCAACCCCTATACTGCGCTGGTGTTTTCGCCCACGGCTTTGGTGGACCTGGATACTTCTTCCATGAGCCTGAGCGTGACTCAGGCGCCTCTGACCCCAAGAATCAGGAAGCCTATTGAGATCGTCAATCCTCATACCAAGGTTCGCACCGGCTCTCCCATGACCAAATAATCTTTTGGAACAATGGATTACGACTTATAAGCATGGCTCCCATGCATCACGAATTGGGTTGCACTTCTGTATATTATAACGGACATTATTCGAGGCCTCCGTAGACAGCCAGATTCAGTTAGAGATATTTTAGAGATTTCTTGATGCTTGATGCTTGACTTTAAAACTATTGGTTGTACAGTTCTACGTCTCGACCATGTCTGATTGGGCAGCTGATATAGTAGGTGCAGAGCACATGCGCGAAGCCCATGCGTCATGGTATTAGACCAGCCCAGCTCCAATAACATCAGCAACCACAGTAACTCTACTCCACCAAAAACTTATACCAGATAGTTCAATGTCTAATAGACTGCCCTCAAATTTCTTTTTCTGCTTCTATGCCTGCCATTGGGAAAAGAGGTTAGGTTGAAGATACTGGAGTTACCCAACTGTACATACTCCTGTATGGAGCATAGGGTCAAAGCAGCAGACTGAGCCAAGTCTGTGACCTACCAAAAGTATATGCCTACATTCTTGAAACAGGGGTGTTGAGGTGACTCCCTACAAAAGACATACTTATTTATTGCCAAGAGACGACTTTCACAGGGTCAAGTGCTCGTCCATTACTATGCCCGCGGCATGACGACGTTGGTGCCCACACTGTACTATGGAGTATATATAGAGAGCGAATATCCAAAGGTTAATGCCCCAACACGTGGCTAAACATGTACGAGTATCGTAGGGTCTATTTTTACATATGAAATTGGCACTTTTCTTCATTTTTGAAAACGTAAATAGTTCCAATTTAGTACCACGCATAGTCTTTAGAGATACCTTGCATACTATAGAACATACCATGCATAATGCACATCTAAAAGCTTATTACCACATCACACTGGTCTTCGTTGAAGATCTACACTCTTGTAACCTGCGTTGCGGTAAATTCTGCATTTCAAGTGGTGTAGTGTTTTCAGATGAGTGTGCTTTGTCGTGTGTGGATTGTGGTGTTATATACCGTACCTTTGTAGGAATGGACCAAACCCTTTTGATGAACTGCAGAAAATACCACGTGTTAGAAAGGTGAAACTAGTAGAGAATTTAGGGGGCCATTTAGCCTCTGGCGTATAATGGCTATACATATCTAGCCTCTCATATAATGACTATACATATCTAGCCTCTCTCACACAATGGCTATACATCTTTAGCTTAGTACACCTACCAAGCTCTTAACAGTTGTAGACCACTTAAACACACAACACTGACTAATACTAATTTAATCCCAGCACTAAAAAATGAGTTCGACCAAAACAACACATGTCTCCCTCCATAGTCTTCATCATAAATGTTCATCTAGGCCTCACTAAGTCTTCTCTTTTCCACTGTGAGCAGAAAATTTACTGCGCTAGTCTTATTCTGTTGTGCGTTCTGTGTGAAATGGTGATTTTCTGGAATACGATAAACGTTCCCTTATATACCAATTCAATTAGTTCTGGTAGTAGCTTGTTACTAGTACTAATTAGTATCTTTTCATCCACTACGGATTAGTATTTTTTTTTTGAGTAGCACCAACTAGTACCACTTTCAACCAGTACTATTGCCCACTTACACTGGCCATAATCAGTACTTAGTCTCAGTCTTCCAATCTTCAATATATTCTTCGACTCGGCTCTGCTGCATGTATGACACCAGGATTGTAACAATCAGGCTACAGCGCTGAAACGAGGTTAAAGGATGGTAATGAATATTCAGATTCTTGTTCCTTGATACCCAATCGTCGTTGCTGTACTCATTTTGATTTCTCATGGAGGCCATGTTCAAGTATTCTAAAGGAAAACAACCTAAAAGGTCTAAACCTAACGAATTGGCTCGAGAAATTGGGTAGGAAAACCCGAGACCGGAAACTCGTTCCCCTCGGTCGTGTTTCTGGTAAGCTAGGTGTGAATTGTCGAGTGTGAAGTGATATCGGCGTATATTTGGCCTGGTTTTGCTGGTCCGGGCAGCCGGCTATCTGATAGACAGTTCACGTAAGCTTAATCCCTTTCTGGGTAGTGCTCTGCCCTCATTGGATATAACAAATTGTACATAATATTAAAAACTCTATCAAAGAGACTCTTGTAACTACCAGATCAAACAGTAAAGTCCATGCTCTTCATTATACATAATTATTCTGATCAATGCAGGATCTATAAGATTGGTGTCAGGGATTACTATATAGATGGATAAGTGAACAATTAATATTATCGAACTTTGTTTCAAGTGATTTCAAACGGGGTTGAACTGATTTTAACGGGTTTCCAGATAAACTATCGGTACAGTGTTTTTGAAAACTATTCAAACCAGCACGACAAAATGTTTCCCAATCCTTCGCAGTATTTCAAACCAAATGGCGTAATGCTTCACACTAACTTTAATCCAAATTCAATGTGATGAAATGTTAAATCTGGATTATTGTCTCATATGTAATAAATTTAGGAGTCTTGCAGTACCAGTGATGGGACAAAACGGAAGGAACTGAACCGGAAGGGGTACGATACTTTTTGAAATATTGGTTTGTATAATTTGCTAGTGTCGTTTGAATTGTTTGATCGTTTGAATAGTTTTAAAAAATAATGCAGTGTTTTTCAAACCCGCGCGATAAAACGATTCAAACCCCACTAGCAAAATAAAATAAGCCAATAATTTAAGGAGTTTCGTACCCCTTTCACTACATTCCGTCCGTTTTGACCCTTGGTTGATATTGCAAGACTCCCAACAGACCCCAAATGTACTACATATAAGGCAATCCTCCAGATTTAACATTTCATCACATTGAATTCTAATGAAAGTCGGTGAGAAACATTACCATTTGGTTTGAAAGACTGTGCGAAGGAGTACGAAACATTTTGCCGCGCTGGTTTGAATAGTTTGGAAAAAAAACTGTACTGGAATCATGCTCATATCTTTGGCATTCTATATTAAGCATGTAGACTGTTAATACAGGCTTAGTATACAACAAGCCTGTATTATCGAAATAATGAGTATACATGTATTTGAGTATGTGCTATGATATACCCACAAAACCTTGTAATTTTCTGGTAAAATGAATTTTTTGCTTGTGCTTTTAATTCTTCTGAGATCATTCCAGGAGATGCATTTTGGTGGAAATGAGAGGCAAGGTGCGAAACTGCAAAGACCAGCACGAGAGGCAAGGTGCGTGCGACTCTACCCAGGAACACTACAGAGTAACTAAAAAACAAGAATAGCCATTCATCGCCATGGAATTGTACCGGAAAGAGCTTCTGGATATGGATTTCATAGACGATTTCGAAATTCAATTGCACCAGAACTACTCGAACATTTGTACAGCGTATAGAGTACAGACTACAGGACACAGAGGACCAGAATTATACCTAAAAAGCCAAACCACTTTATGTACTCCTTAACATGTGCACACGCGATATACAGAATCCAACTATGCGGATGAATGTGGGATGAATATGGGGAGTGTGGAGAGTAGGGTTGGGTACAGGAAGCCCCTGCGACCAGCGAGGTTCTTTAGGTCTAGTGGCCTGACTAGTGCCCAGCACATATACATATTACATATATTACATACATTACACACACTAAATGCAGTAGATACAGTAGATACACTAAATACATTAATACATTAATACACTAATACACTAATACATTAATAAATTAATAAATTAATACATTAATACATTAATACACTAATACACCAATACACTAATACACTAATACACCAATACATTAATACACTAATACATTAATACACTAATACATTAATACAATAATACACTACATACCAGGGTACGCGAGTCTCCATTACTACCAGAGCCATGTCATCCATTCCCAAATTACTATTTCCATTGTGCACTTGTGCAGGCACGCGGACTAGTTAATGGGGCAGGGTTCACAACCAGCCACAGTCAGCCTCCGAAAATTGGGGTCATCCTTCAAAGATTCAGATCTGGAACACAGTGGCTATTTGAAAATAGACCTTTATACCTCGACATATACCCTCGGAATATACACTCGGCCTATAGTCCTCGGCTGATACTTCTCGACCTCTATTCCTCGGTTTAAGCTTACATCTAGTATTTAAGCTTAGGTGTAGTAGTACTATGGGCTTGTTTCTTCCAGTGGCTCATGTAGCCGGTAAAGACACACGGCCAGGTGAGTCACCCAAAACCCGCGACCTGGTCTCACGTAAATCACGCTACATCCGAAACCTCAAAATACGGCTTTCTTATCTGGGAAAGTGGAGATAAGGCCAAAGCACCATTTAACGGAATATTCACGGAATATACTGGAGACCGCGAGCACCGAGAACGAGGTGAGTGCGAGCAGGTTGCATGCAGGCGCCCATCCGGATCAGGCAGGTCGAAACCTCGATAGCGCTTCCACTCTCCACATTAGGCAGGTCCATCACGCTCGTCAGATTTCAAAGTGCCTTGTCCCTTTACCCCAGGACCTATATAAGAGCGACCTCCTCCCTACAGTTGCTCTTACCCTCCCCACTCAACTATGTCTCTTCACCCCTTCGATTCTGCTACTGACTCCGAAATCAGATTGGCCTCCAAGCTAGTCAAGGATGCCTACCCCGCCTCCGCCGAGGTGCACTTTGTTCAGATTGACAGATTGGACCCCCCAAAGAAGGACATGAAGAGATACTTGGAGCTCGAAAGAGCTGGCGGCAAGTTGTTCTCTATCCCCAGAGTCTTTTACGCCTACTACTACACCAACACCACTACCTTCAACAAGGCTCTTGTGAATGTTAGTGCTGGCCACATCATTACCAAGACACAGTTACCAAAGGGCGTGGTGGGCCCCTTCTTGCCAGATGACATGATGATATGGGAAGACTACTGTAACAACTACCCTGAAGTTGTTGCTGAGATTGAGAAGTTGAAGTTGCCAAAGGGTTTCAAGGTCAGAAACGACCCATGGATCTATGCCACCGACGATGCCAACGAGACCAGACCTTTGGTGCAATTCTTCATGTATGTGTTGGCCAACGATGGACACCCCGAATCCAACCACTACTCGTTGCCATTGAAGTTCTCTCCTGTGTTCGAGGCATACTCCAAGAAGTTTGTCAGAATCGACTTCTTGCCTGGTGGATACGATGCCACCACCACGGCCACTGCCCCTTGGCACCAGGTGCCGGGTGTGGAGTACCACCCAGACTTGAACGGCGAGACCATCATGAGAGTTCCAAAACCTCTTATTGTGGAGCAACCAGAGGGTGCTTCTTTCACTACAGAGGGTTCCAAGGTCAAGTGGCTTGGATGGGAATTCCGTGTGGCCACTACTGCCAGAGAAGGTTTTGCCGTGTACGATGCTTGGTTCAAGGGAAGACAAATCTTGTACAGACTCTCGTTGTCTGAGATGACGGTGCCTTATGGAGACCCAAGAGCTCCATACCACAGAAAACAGGCCTTCGACTTGGGTGACTGTGGTTTTGGTGTCAACGGTAACCCCTTGAAGCTTGGATGTGACTGTCTTGGAGTCATTAAGTACATGGACGGAAGAACCATCAATGCTGCAGGAGAGCCCAAGGTCATTCCAAACACTGTTTGTATGCACGAGCAGGATGCTGGTATCTTGTACAAGCACATGAACTACCGGACGGAGCACGCAGTCATTGCCAGAAAGAGAGAGTTTGTGGTGCAGACCATTGCTACCGTGGCCAACTACGAGTACATCATCAACTTGAAGTTCACCAACGACGGTATCATCGACATCGAGGTGCGTGCCACCGGTATCTTGTCCACCATGCCTATTGACGAAGGTGTAACTGTTCCATGGGGCACTGTGGTTGGTCCTAACGTTATGGCTGCATACCACCAGCACATTCTTTCTTTCAGAATCGATCCAGCCATCGATGGCCACAACAACTCGGTTCTTTATGAGGATACCGAGACCATGCCAAAGGACGAGTTGAACCCATACGGCACCGGTTTCATCACCAAGAAATCTTACTTGGACAACGCAGGCTATGTTGAGCAATCTCCTTTCACCAACAGAACCTACAAGATTGTCAACGAGAAGAAGATCAACCCAATCTCCAAGCTGCCTGTGGGATACAAGATTATGATGCCAGCCAAGCAGATGCTTTTGGCCGACAAGGAGTCGTTCAACGCCAAGAGAGCACTTTACTCCACACAGCAACTTTGGGTGACCAAGTACCACGACCACCAGCTTTTCGCAGCAGGTGAGTTCACCAACCAGTCCAAGGGTGACACCGGTCTTGCCGAGTGGGTCAAGGACAAGGAGCCAGTCAGAGACGAAGATATTGTGGTGTGGGCCACCATGGGCTTCACGCACATTCCTAAGGTGGAAGACTTCCCAGTGATGCCAGTGGAAACACACAACATCCACCTCTCTCCTGCCAACTTTTTCGAGAGAAACCCAGCTTTGGACTACCCTCAATCGGTTAACTCTTTCAACAAGTCCTCGTTGCAACAAGAGGGTGTTTTGAAGAACAACACCAGCACTTGCTGCAGCAAGACCAACCTTTAGAGATATGGATTTATAGACTGAATAATAATGGACTGAAACACAACCACTTGAGGTTTTTCGGATACTTATACCCTAAAACCTTAGAACACTATGTAATCTATGAAACTAAGTGCAGTGACAAAGGGGTTGGGACAATGACTTATGAAACATAGGGGTCAATGGTTATTCGATTAATTAGAACACAATCGAGCTACATGTACAGCAAAGAGCACCTAAGCAGAAATATCATATACAGAAAGTATAAGAAAGAAGACACATAGATATAGATGTAGGCTTGGAAATACAGTCAGAGATTAATGGATATTATCAGAGATTATTGTAAAAGCGTTTCAGAGGTCCTTAATGTAGATGGCTGGCCAATGGGTTTTCTCAAATACTAATAATAGTGACTATCGTGTCATAGGGTAGAGGCATATTTTTGTGTGTGTTATTTATATATAATCTTTGTATCGGGCGTGCGTATGGTAGGTCTCCCTAACTGGAGCCACTTGAAGTTTTCTTATAAGCTTAAGCAATCAGGGACATTCCTGCATCTAGACGACCATTTTTACTTTATTTCTGGACCAAGCTCATCTTTCGGGGATCAGGGAAATGTAATTGCTATAGTATACTGTGGAGATGCTCGAGTCTATTTCGCAGTCATTCCACACCGCAGTCACCCCATCTTCGCAGTCACCCCATCTTCGCAGTCACTCACCGTAGTCACTCACTGCAGTCACTCACACTTGCAAGGGCACAATCCAACCCGCCGTCGATTTAGTTGACACTTGATTTAGTTGGCACTATTCGGAACTTGATTTATCGGCACTCGATTTGGTCTTTCGCTTATTTTTTGTGACATAAGTAAAATGTTTTATTCAGTATTTATGTAGTATTCATTGTTCTATATATCTTTGTCTTAATCCATTGTCTACTTTATTGCTGTTGGTGTACACTGTGGATCTATAATTCATGATTTATTTAGCAAAGTGGTCCTACCAATTTGAGGTCCAGAACAGAGAGACATAAAACAACTGCTATGGTCGTAAACACACCTCCTGGACTTAAATCTATGGCTCTCGGGACTGAGACAATAGTGCAGTATAATACACCATACAATGCGCACCCACTATAACCGCAGTACCAAGCCACATTACTTCTAATTCTATTGTGTGAAGCTAATCACTCAGTCAAATCAGTTCTTGGCTTTTATTGCTCACAAATAAGCTGTATATTTTTTTCCAAAAGACTAATCTGGCTTGTGGGAGGGGACTGACGTGCATCGAGGTGCTGAGCCTTTCTACACCAATATACGATACTACGAGTTTTATGTGATCTAGACCTGAACTTACGTATTAGTTGTGGTTTCCATAGAGATGTAAACCCTATACTCCTGTACTATATACTACTTACTTTTCGTGTTATAGGGTGTTCAGGCTTCATCTCTATCTTTCTGGTGACTTCTCCGTCCATTTTCATTGGCTGTATTATAGTTTATTAGCCTCTTTTTATGGTTCTTTAACTATGCCCTTTTTTGTATTTAAAATTTCGCTACAGAAGTAAATTTTTGTCTGGTATTACCCCAGTAGCAGTCGATAATTCGCAATGGAACTATACATAATCGATGGAACAGCTCGTGGAATCCACTCCAAACTAATTGTAAGTAGTGGCCTGGTAAATTGATGGTTCCTGTGTTGAATGAAGCCCTATTATTAGAATTTGAATGAGCGTCCTGAATTTGTAGGTCAGACTTATTATTGACAACTTGTATGCATTCATTGTCGGATGCTGTTGTCCAAAGCACTCGTGTAATGTATAGTCAAAAGCACTTTTGTCCAGCAATTTATCTCATATTTGTCCAGTATTTGTCTAAGGTTTAGGTAATCATCGCCTGATCACTTGGCTGAAACTCTATTATTTCTTGGAGGTAGTGTATAGTCAATGAATACTTTATCTCCACAACTATTCACACACATATTGACTTAAAAACACCATGGCCACTTTCTTCCTTTCAATTCGTTTTTCCAAAGCAATGCACATTGATCTAGAACCTCTATAAAGCACTACTAAAGTTGGCACTGGTAAAATAGTGGACTGATTTGGGTATACTGCACCCGTGCATTTTTGACATGGACCGTACGGCACACAGCACGACCAGCCGCGCCCGGAGTGCACCCGAGCTGGTATATAACCTCGCGTGATTCTGGAGCCAGCTTCCTACTCCACGCCAAAAGTCACTACTCTTACAGAGCAAATACTGCAACAGGTTTCATATCATCCACACATTGTCCCGCAGTCATACTCAACCTGAAACCCCTTTCAAGCAACCGCAACATGCTAGAAACAGCGCCAGGTATGTTCTTCGCATTCACCTCCTTTCTTCCCAACTCTACTAACATCCAGAAGTCATTTACGACATCTCCAACAAGCCCAACACACGCAGCCGGTTCAGCTGGGTCAAGCGGCTAGTCCAGGGGCAAAATAGAAACACCGTGGCCGGCATGCGTGGGCCTCCACACCAACACAATATTGAACTGCGCCAGCAGATTAAACACCAGCAGAACGGACAACAGAACGGACAACAGAACGGAGCCCTAAATGGAAAACAGAACGGAACCCACAGTAGACATAATGGAACTCAGAATGGACATCACCGCCATCCTGAACGCCACACTGAGCGCCATTCTGAACGTAATGGTCATCATACTGAACGTCTGAATGGGCAACCAAACACTGAACGCCTGAACGGAGAAAACCAGGCACAACAGAATGGACAGAACCAGGCAGAGAACCAGAACGAACAGCAGAACACTGAACACCATCTCAATATTGAACATGGACAGAGCCACAAGTTTGGCCCCACGAAACGTACTCATGAGTTCAGCGACGAGGAGTCAGTATCCATGCTATCCGATAACGTCAGCACGACGCCTTTGAAGCTGGTGATTTCTCACACTTCCACTACAAACCCACCGTCGGTTTTGAGTGGGGACGTTGCGCACGAGAGTGTTTCTGCCGTCGCCTCTACAGCCGAAACATCGCTTGCCCCCAGTGGTTATTTGTCAGTGACTCCAAGCACACCAGGTCAAGGACGCATTGACCGAGAGCGTGAGAGGGAGCGCGATAGCGAGTCGATTGTAACTCTTGCGAGTTCATCCCGCAGAGCCCGAAGACGCAGTTTGGACGATAACTGCAGTTTGGCCGGCATTGCTCCGTCCAGTATTATGGAGCGGCTTCTGGTAAATGCACCAGTGCCACCACCAGATGCAGACTCTATTGACTAATAGTGAGTCATTAGAGAGTCGGGGCCAGAGGTTCCATTGACCAAAGCTTGGAGATCTGGTCAGAGATCAATGATTGGAGGTTTGAGGGTTAGAAGTCAAAGGTTAAGGGGTTTAGATAAATTTACTTGAGATGGGATGGCGAAAAGGGCCAGTGTTGACCAGTGACCAGTGTTTGGTCATCTTGGTCAGTGTGGCCAATATAGCCGGTTTTCAGATGGTGGCTGAAACTTCGACATGCTGGGACATTACCAGGAAGACTTTGGTGCGCGATGTCAACGGACATTACGGATGCGGGGGCACGGACGCGTAAAGATGTATAAACCCAGTGTTCCATGCCAGCATATATGCAGAATAGAAATGGATCATGATATGAGGTCGATGGAGTGTAGACGAAGGGAGGTGTAGAGAATAGTATGAGGTGAGGAAAACTATGGAGGGAAGAGTATAAGTTATAGAGTATCATAGTGAGAGTGAGTGACAGCATAAAAGTACAGGGTAGAACTTGGACCAGAACAATATTAGAGTATAGAACGTATATATTGAAGAGAGATTTAGTGGAGCTAATGAATTGCAGTTACTGGAGCTAATAAATTGCAGTTACTGGAGTTCATAAACTAGGGTATTATTGGAGTTCATAAACTAGAGTATTATTGGAGTTAATAAACTAGAGTATTATTGGAGTTAATAAACTAGAGTATTATTGGAGTTAATAAACTAGAGTATTACTGGAGCAGGCAGCAGGAAGTGGGGATAGGGATTAATAGGAATGCGTATGACAGAGGTTTGTATGAGGCAGGGCGGGGGGTGCGGTTAAAAGCCCAACACGCCCGCACGGAACCACACTCGGCCTGATTCACCGCGCAATGTATAGCGCCTAAGCTCGATAAGACTCGAAGGAATGGGTGACAGAACAATAGAGCGAGATACCAAAAAAAGGAGGGAAAAAGATAAAGACCACACAACAGATGACCAGGTAAAATAATTGAAATGAAACGTAGAGTGAGTGATTGAGTAAAAAAGAATAAATGTAAATGATTTTTTTATAAAGTCTACAAATATGTTTTAATCCTAAGGGTAACAATGGAAACGTGGTGTAATCTGGTGTATTCTGGAGGTCATGTTGGTGTAACTTAGGTGTATCTTTTATGTGTTTTATGTGTTATGTGTTATGTGTTTTATGTGTTATGTGTTATGTGTTTTATGTGTTTTGTGTGTGTTATGTGTTTTATGTGCTTTATGTGGTTTATTCACAAAATTTGGGCTCTTTGTTGGTCGATTTCGGTGCTGGTGTATTTATGGTGGGGTGGAGGGTGTAGTGAGTGCAATTTATATGCTAATGAGTGTAAGGACTACAGTGGGAGAGAGGAAGAGTGCGGGAGAGAGCGGGAGAGAGCATTAAACAAGAGAAGAGTGCAATAATGATAGCGCGCTGGTGCGCGATGGCATCTGTTGGGTGCCGTCTGCGAGCATTGTCTTGGGAAGGGCTCGAGTATGCATGGAATGAGGTGGCAGACAATGGGGAAAATAAAGTTGAATAGTCGGAGTCAGAGTCACCCTCAGGGTTCCATATTTAGATCTCCGACGGTGGTTGTAACATTTGGTCCGTCATGTTGTTTCCATAGCCATGTTCATCGTCACCTACTATAGTCTATATACTAGTATTCTGTTACTGTCTATATACTAGTATTCTGTTACTATAGTCATTAGTCATAGTTGGTGTTTTTGTTAGTGCTGATGAGGTGATGGCGTGAGGCAGTCTCTGTAGGTCTCAGTTGGTTCGGGGTGCGGTTGGCCACGAATAATTCGGTGGCTCGGTGGTTTTTCTTAAAGAGTGTCGGACTTGGCATCCGCAGTTTCTGATTAACCATTAGTCAGGCCAGATGAGATGCTTAGTAATATTACGAAGTCTTGGTAGATGAAACAAAGGTGAAAATGCAGAGGAAAAGTATCACGTACCGATCTCAGCCCCTTTCACCCCCCGCATCGGGCTTCATTTCCCTCCAAATACTAGAGATCAAACCTTCCTTCCTAATATAAATCAGTCTGGGTGCTGAATGTTCCTTTCGGGCCTCCTAGCAATTGCGCGTTCTTCTGGATGAAGCCCGAAACGCGATTCGGACTCTGATTGCAGCGCGCGACTGCACATACCTCGAAAAAACTTCCCACATGCTGCACTAATTGCACCGTGCCGGCTTGCCCGTGGGGTGTGATTTAGTGGAAGTCCGCTCCAAAACAGAGGGCTAAAGGGGAGATAATTAGGAACCTCGGAGAAAATCCGTTGTATTTTAGGTCCTGAGCCCCGTTGCCCCCCTTTACTTCCTCGAAATCTCTTCCTTGCCGGTATACCCCCCGCAACCCCGGTTGCCGCCCCATGATTGCCCCACCCTGCGATCATGCATGACGATGTGGTTATATACACCCCTCTGGCACACAGGGCGCATGTACTTGCAGCTGCAGAAACCCAAAATTCTGGAAAACCAGGCCACCAACCACTATTTAAGTATCCACACCTCCCCTTCTCCTGGGCACGCGCCACTCCTTTTTTTAATTAGTGTGTGGGTTCATTGCATTTTTGCTTTGTGTCTTTTCATTTCTTGTTTGGCCTGTACCGCGGTCTTCTCAACGACGCAAAAGCTCGATTGCTTTTGTTTTTCCGTCTCCTTTTCACCTAGTGTCTTCCGTTTTCTTCCATTCACCTTCCATTTTCCCTTCCATTCATCTCCATTCATCCACGTCCATCCCATCCCTTTTACCCCCTTTACTTCCACCTTTTCACAATGACTACGATTACTTTGGCCGTGGAGAATCACTTTCCCCCTGATGTTGCCCCTGCGTCCTCGCAATCCTCGCTATCTCACAAATCCGTTCCCTGTTCCAGGCTGGCTCCCGGAACCTTGGCCGACATTTCCTCCATCTACCTGTCTTCGTTGCCGGACCTAATCCCTTTGAAAAAGGCCCCTGCCGTTCCGCTCTCTTTGGCAGAATTGCCCAAGGATGACTCGGCCTTGTCGGTACTGTGGGTCCGCCCTGCTCAGTCTGTGACGCCACACTCCCAGTCACTGACTTTTCCTCAAACACTGCTCAAGAAGTTGGGAATGTCCTCGGAGAAGTTGACGATGCCTTCTGAAAAGTTGGATTTGCCCCCGGAAATGCTGCCATTTGAAATGCTGCCATTGCCCGTGGAAACACTGCCCTTGCCCATGGTCCAAATGGAGCCCGGCTCTCCTGATGTGCTGCCCACGGACCTCACCCAACCCTTCATTGCCGAAGCAAATCCAGTGCTGGATGCGGTTTTAGTCGAAAGCCCTGCTGATAAGCCCCGTGCTATTTCTGAGGGTGCTATCCGCACTCCGTTGAAGAAGTTGAAGCTGTCGTTGAAGCTACCCCATCTTTCCAGAGTGCAGTCTGCGTCTCTGCTTTCGCCTAAATCTGTAAAGTTTGCTTCTAGACTTGAGAATGTCAAGATGTTCGACGGTAAGGACTCACCCTCCTCGGTCTCCCTCCAGAACACGCCTTCTGGCTCCCCCAACTCATCATCCAGCTTTGTCAACGACTACTTCTCAATTCCTCGGTCTTTTGGTGACTTGATGTTATCCGACTCGGATTCCGAATCCGATGACGAAGTTGCCCAAGAAATGCTGTACAGAATCAACAGCTCCAATTTTGTGGCACCCAAAAACATCTACGATAAGAAGAAACATGCAGTGTACCTCCAAAAAGCTCTGCTCTCTGCTGACAAAAAGTCACTTGTTCTCATTGTCATGTGCCAAAACATTGCTTTTGAAAAAGCACTCTCCTTGAAGTTGACCTTCAACGACTGGAAAAGCCAGTTGATCTTCAATAACGCTGTGTATGTGAGTCTGTTTGCATCCGCTAACTTCGACCAGTTCAAATTCACGATTCCCCTCACACACTTGCCATCGACCATCAACCCCCAATTCTGCATCAAGTACACTGTTAATCATTCCACCTACTGGGACAACAACGACGGGCGCAACTACCACTTCTCGCTTTCGGCCGTGGCCAAAGCAAAGGCTAGCTCTAGAGATAAAATTGCCTTGAAGGTAAGTTCCAAAGACACCTTTTCTTATAAACCACCCACATTCTCCCAAACGGCGTCCTTCCATTTGGATCGGGACACCAACACCCTCAAATCAGAACCTGCAGGCAGGAAAGACCGGTCCACCAATGCAGACATCCAGGAACTTGTCAACAAACTCCAGTCGGTGAAGGAGTCCACTGAGAGCTTGCCGGTTTTGACAAGACCCATGTTGCTGCGTTCCACTTCGTTGCAACCTGAACCAAGGCCGCTTTCTTCCAGAAGCAGCTCCTTGCAGACATTGAAGCCTAGGTACTCCAAGTCTTACAAGAGCAAGACGACGGAGCCTGAGTCGCCGCTTGGAAATAAGGGCTCGGAAAGAAACTCACAAAGTGTCGACACCAGTCCAGTTCCAATGAGTGTTTCCGATGCTGCATTGCTGCAGTTGAGCAGCACGAACACTAAGAACTACGTGGCCAAGCCTGCGGACGACTTGAAGCCTTTAGAAATCGGGTCGATGTCGTACGCAGACTTGCTTCAAAAGTACTGTTTCAATGGAGCTCAGAACAGCTCTCAATCGGCAGTATCGTCGCCCTTTGAGTCCATGGCAAGTTCGCGCAATAGCTCCAAAACCTCTATGAACTCTGAATACGGAGGGCACAGCTCGCCCTTCCAGTATTCGTCGGGTGCATTTTACATCTAGGATATTCGACCCATTGAGCTTTCGTAGAGCTATCTGTCATTGTCAACATCCGCCGGAGATGTTACATCCAATTAGAGATGCTCCAACATGCTGATGTTGGCCTTGACAGCCCGCATAAGCATCTCAGCTGCTTCACTTGGTTAGTGAGAATATTAGCTGAGTGAATGATTTCTTGCTAGACACGTGACTAGCGGTCTTTGCCCATAAGTCATCTTTATAATGTTTGTTAGAGAAGAATCCACATCTTCAGTCTTGAGGTGCATTTATGTAGTCCATTCCACTTATTATGTACTCTACTCCACTACATACATGTTGTATCAAAGTGAATCGACAATGGCCAATTTTAGGAAACCACATGCTCAAAATTGGGATTTACACCTAAAATATTGCGTGAAAACCATGAAAAACGCTTCGTTTGCTCTTCGGGCCATGGAACTTGAAGACCTTGAGCCGGTTGAAAAGCAGAAGCGAAATATCAAGGGGTTTCATCATTATCTTAACCAACACATCAAAGCGTTACAGTTCAGGACTCATGTTCTTACCCAGTTGGATAAAGAAACTGAGGCTGGGACAGTTCCCGATACAAAGGTTTATACGATGGAGGAGATATTGGACAGTGCGAGGACCTTTTGGCAGACTCGTATGAAGCAACCTCCGCCTCGTTCCCCAGACCAGTTGACTACATACCTTGCAGCTTGACCACCACAGCCCAGTGAAGAGGAATGTACAAAGCTAGACCGGGACTTTACCGACTACGAGTTATTTTATGCATTTGACCGAACCAAAGATAGTCCCCTGGTGAAGATGGCCTTCCATACTCTTTTTGGAGGACCACCTGGAGCTGCCACGGGCCTTTATTGGCGGATGTTGCGAATAAACGCAAAGAAGGATTTATCCTGGATCACATGTGGGAGGCTCTCGTCACTTTACTTCCAAAGAAGCAGGGAGAAACCACATCAAGGACTTTCGGCCTATTTGACAAATAAAAGCCTAAGCATTATCTACAGAGCAATCAACGACAGGTTGCTCAAAGTGGCAGATACCTTGATCGGCGACTACCAGACTGGGTTCATTCCGGGTAGATTGATTCACTTGAACATCATGCAGTTCAAAGAACTTGTGAGGGTGTGGCGTGATTCAGAAAACTACCAAAGCGAATGGCAGAAGGATCATATCTACCTGCGCATCATTGACCATGTCAATGGATGCATAGCAATGGTGGATTTTGAAAAGTCCTTCGACTCGGTATCTCATGAATAAATTGAACGGGTATTGGTAACCTGAGGTTTTCCCAAGGGCATCCGAACGGCGGTCATGACTATATTGACCAAACAGAGGGCCTGCATCTACATAAACCGGACAAAGAGCAAACCCTTTGCTCTTCGACGTGGTACGGTGCAAAGGAATCCCTTTTCTCCATTTTTATTTGTGTTGCCAATAGAACCTTTGCTTTATAACCTTAACTCCAACTTGGGAGGGTTTCGGATCTTTCATAAGCTTGGTTTTGAAGTTTGGGCAAGGGTCAGTGCATTTGCTGACGACTTGACTATTTTTTTTTGGAGGCGAGGACGATGCTAGGAAGGCGGCACAGATTCTAGAGGAGTTTGTACAAGTTCTGAACTCTTCGGTGAATAAAAAGAAGTCGCTCTGTCTCAGACTTCAACCTAGTCTTCCAATTCATCCATCATTACAATTCCCACAGTCACAATATGAAGAGGCGGAGATTAAATACCTCGGCTTACTTCTACAACACTTGGATTGGGTTAAGGAAATAGAGAAACTGGTGGGTTTACTCCAAAGCACCAACATTCGGAGGCTTGGGTTAGCTCACAGGGCACATGCCATCAACACATTTCTTTATTCAAAGCTTTATTACGGTGATCTTCATCAGCCGATGCCTTTTCTGCTAATCAAAAAGCGTAAATCCTAAGTGAAGAACTTCCTTCCACGTTTGGGAGAGGATGAAGTCTTTGCAAGGATTGAGTACGGTGGTTTTGGTGTCATAGACATCCAAATACAATTGGAAGGTCTACGTACTGGTTTAATTCATAAGGTTTTGGTTGAAGACGATAACTGGTTCTTTACTCTTTTTAGAGCGTACATCCAGGTATCTTCCCTACTTTATTTAAAAAACAAACCGCAAATTCGGAGTCTCCTTCGTGGAGAACAGGTCCGGGTTTTTATGTGGTGGGCTTATTTGACGGAAATTGAGGAGTATTCAAGGTACAAGCAGACCTTTCGGCATGACAAAATGTCCGCAATCCAAAGTGGGCTTCGTGACTATGCCAGAGAATACTTGACTCGGTATTTCAACATTATAAAGACGATCTTAAGATCTGAGCCATTCTCGGGTTCGTCTGAACACCAATGGAAAATTAAGCAGAACAACGACATGCCTACATCGTACAACTGCGACGTAACCTTGTCAAGAGTGTCCACAAACCCTATACGGACACTCTCCAAAGATACAAGCACAGGATGATTACCTCTTTAAAAGCCGGAGCAAACAAACAAAGCTCTACTATCACCACTTAGTGACCAGCGCAACAATCAAAGATCTCGCTGGAACAAGAGATTGGGCTTTATTCTGGACCAAGTTTAGAAAAATATCTTGGACTCATCATCCTTATGACTATGTCCAACTCTTTCATCTTGGAAATGTTCTCCAGCACATATTCCCTACAACTAATTGTCCTCTTTGTGGAATACCTTACTCCACAGCCATTATTAAAAAGGTCAAACACATTTTCTTCGAATGCTCCATGGCTGCAGTTATCTGGCAAGATGCAAAATGTCAGGCATTCCCTCAAATCAATACGCTGTGGGAAACCCTGATTCTGATTTCAAAAAGCTTGATCTCTATTATTATTACATCAAGACTTTGATCACTTACAGAAAACCAACCAAACGCCGGATCGATATTGACATGACTTATGATTTACCTCCTTTGACGCCTGATTCAACGCGCAAAAACATATCTTACTTTAACCGTTCTATCGACGACGCTTTTAGTTTGAT